>LPNX011031447.1:5094-76877 GCA_001517045.1 Pseudotsuga menziesii | reverse complement strand
TTTCATAATGTATAAATATTTTTTTAATAATTTATTTAAAAATAAATTAAGTCTTATATTATTTTCTGTAAGAGATTTAACTATAACATTCATTTACAATGAAATGAATATATCAAAAAAATTATGATTTTGATATTAATATATTCTAATAATCCAATAAATATTATAATAATATTGTTGAAATTTTACATGTGAACAAATCTCAATTAAATCACATTAAAATGAAATTGATGATGAATGTACTAAATATAAAAAGTCAACATAAATTAAAAAAATAACTCCTAGAAATATTTTTTTTGTTTAATTTCATTTATAAGTTCAAGACAAATAAATGCTAAAGGACAATAATTTTTTGGGGAATTTACAATGAATCTTAGTCACATCATTCTAGAGTTATTTTATTAATTTTATTTATAGTCAATTTAGAAAAGTGACTCAACCATGGTTATTTATATTGTTCATAAAATGTAGTGTAGGAGGTGAGTTGTCATATATACCTACCCCGTAAATTCCCTAACTCATAATATTTTAATATATCTTATATTTTTGTAGTACATCTCTTAGAAGGCCCATTTTTTACCTCAAATTCTCTTTAATGAAAATAAACACCCCATTTGTATGGGATGAGACTGCACAAATCGCTTTTGAGGAATTAAAAAAAGCTTTGTTGTCAACACCCTTACTACGTTCACCAGATTATTCTAGGGATTTTATATTGTATCTGGCCGCGTCTGAGTCGACCATTGGGGTAGTGCTGGTCCAGGAGGACGATAAGCTCATAGAGCATGTAGTTTACTATCTTA
Organism: Pseudotsuga menziesii; assembly: GCA_001517045.1. Classification (NCBI taxonomy): domain Eukaryota; kingdom Viridiplantae; phylum Streptophyta; class Pinopsida; order Pinales; family Pinaceae; genus Pseudotsuga; species Pseudotsuga menziesii. The sequence continues at coordinate 76,074 of LPNX011031447.1, read as the reverse complement.
GATGTGCTTTGGCCGGACCTGAACTCAGGTACTCCCACATTGAGAAATTAGCCTTAGCAGCTGTCTATGCTGTTCAGAGGTTATGTCACTACATTTTAGTGAGGACCACAACAATAATGGCGGATGTGAATCCGTTTCAATATGTTTTGTCTCGATGGATTGTTGGGGGAAAATTCAACAAATGGATAGTCATTCTCCAAGAGTTTGACTTGGATTTTCAGTCTGCTAAGTCTAAAAAGTCCTTAGTTTTTGCTGAGCTTATAGCAGAATTTCCTACCGAAGAAGATGTAGCCATTGAAGATGACTCATTCCCAGATGAGCATATCTTCTTGATATCCACCTCTGATCCTTGGTACGGGGATATTCTTATATATCTCCAGAATTTGAAGTATCCTGCAGCTTCCTCACGGGAGGAACGACGTAAATTACGCCTTCATGCTAAGAACTACCTCATCATAGGAGATACATTATATCGAAGGGGGGTAGATTCCATTTTGCGTCAATTCCTTACCCATGAGGAAGCGAAGATTGTCCTGAATGATTCCCATAGTGGAGCATGTGGGGGTCATTTATTTGGGTTAGCAATGGCCCAGAAGATACTACGTGCCGGTTATTTCTAGCCCACGATCTTCAAAGATTGTGTGGAAGTAGTGAAGCGCTGTCATCATTGTCAGCTTTACACCAGGAAAATGCGGTCACATCCCACTTCGTTGTTTCCCATTGTCTCGGTAGGCCCCTTCATGAAATGGGGGATTGATTACGTGACATGCAACCCAGCCTCGGCTGGGGGGCATAAATATATTATTGTCGCTGTTGACTATTTTACAAAATGGGCAGAGGCAATGCCTACTTTTAAAGCCGACGGAGAAACAACAGCTTTCTTCGTATTCAATCAGATTATAGCACGGTTTGGTATACCCAAAGTGATTGTCACTGACCATGGCAGTCATTTCCAAAATAGCATGATGACGAAACTGACCACTATGCTTGGATTCAGACAAGAAAATTCATCTTCGTACTATCTACAAGCAAACGGTCAGGTTGAGGCTGTAAACAAGACTTTAAAGACTATCCTTAAACATACAATTGATGCAGCCCGTTCTAACAGGCACATCATGCTATATCCTTCTCTTTGGGCCTACCGAACTAATGTAAAAACTGTTATGGGTTTCTCCCCCTTCCAACTTGTCCATGGAGTGGAAGCAGTTACCCCGACTGAATGTGAAATCCTGTCTCTAAAAATAGCTATTCGTGTGTTACCCGATACGACAGAGCTTGAGGAACGTCTGGTACATTTAGAACATCTTGATGAACAACGTAGAGATGCGCTGACTGCTAATCAAGCTCACAAGAATAGGGTCAAAAATCAATATGATAAGTCGGTCAAACCTCGGGTTTTCTCTGAGGGGGAACTTGTTTTGCTTTGGGACCAAGATAAAGAACCCCTTGGGGCAGGAAAATTCAAGGCCATGTGGTTAGGGCCTTATGTCGTGTCGAATGTCTTAAAGAAGGGCGCATATGAGTTAATTGATTTTGATGGGAAAAGCTGCTTAAGCCTAGAAATGGGCTCTACCTAAAAAAGCACTATGCTTAGGCTTAGCACGTTTTCTTGTATTTTTATTGTATGTATTTTTATGTACATTAGTTTGTCGGTTTTGTTTTTTATACCATCTACTGGTTGTTGAAGATGTCTTCTGAGAGGTATATAGGTTTCGTCGATGGCGCCAGCTGCCACACTTGTAATCTAGCTTCAGCAGCGTGGGTCATTTACTCTCCCTCAGGATAGCTAGTTGCCGCAGGAGGCACTTGCTTAGGTCCTACTTCTAATAATGTTGTTGAATATAGGGTCGTAATTGAGCTTCTATGGGATGCTTTGTCACGTGGTATCACCCAGCTCGAAGTCCGTCTGGACTCTCAACTGGTGGTTTCCCAGCTCAATCGAGCTTATCAGGTGGAAAACCCTATTATATTACGTCAGTTCATGCAAATTAGGTTATTGGAAAGAAATTTTGAATTTATTATATTCAATCACATTCCAAGAAATCAGAATTCATTGACTGATGCATATGCTAATTACATTTTAGATTGGCCGATCCAATATCTGCATTTTGACATGTTTATAGGATTAAGACTTATATACATACGTATATATCTATCATTTTAAAATTCATAAAAATTTTAAAAATGTTAAAAATTAATTTTTTTTACCTAGCTCTCCCCATGCTCCCCCTAGAGGGAGGACAAGGTCTGGATCACCTCGAAAATCCATGCCGACATACGAAAACTGCTCTAGTGTCGGTAGCTACCACTCCCACCAAATATAGAATTCATCATCGTACACACTCTGCACTGTGTCTCCTCCTCCTTGACGGAGGAATATGTCTCCCCATCTGCTCAGCCTTGGATGACGTGGAGATCAGACTGGTAGGGGTATGGCGGGGCTTAACCCTGGTACTCTCTCTTGAAGAAGGCAACCAATATGCTAGAATACCCAAAATTCTTCTGCCTTCCTCTCTTGCAATCAGAGAGTTGTTTCCTCATAATTGGAACAACTCCTGAACACCAATCATACAGGGCACTTTGCGTACAATCCAACGCCAATCTCATTTGGTTTCGTGTAGCTAAATGTAATGAAGAGGATCCTGCAATCCTCACGATGGTGCTCGTCAGTACCTGTAGTGTGAAATCACGGATATGTGCAATAGGGACACAGCTCCCTCTCTTCTGGGTACCTGGTGTGCAGTACACATCAATGTAGTTCTAGACACTTAAAGGATCACCGGCCTTGCTGGTGCCCTCTAAGTTGACCGGTGCTCCTCGTCATGACAGGCTGAAAATAAAATATATGTCCTCGGAAGTGATTTCCAAAGTCTCACCCTATAGGTCAAACATCCCTAAATCATGATTCCAGTAGTTTATCATGAACTCCAATAGACAGACATTGCCCCGCATGGGTGATGTGCAAAAGAACTTTAATAACCCACTCCTTGTAAAGGATGTATGGTGGGCGCACTTTGGAGCGCTTCTTGGTCCATATTCTCATGTTTCTGTTCCCTCCATTCCAACACCATCTTCACACCTAGCAAAACAAGTATTATGAATCATCAATTTCATATAAAATTTCAAAATTTTTGCCTTAATTTAGCTTTTTATCATTCACGTAGTACACGTGACTATCTAGTTAAACATGTCGCGTACTGTACGCGACTGTCTCTAAAGGAAATCTGTGTACAGAACACGTGTACGCGAGTGTTCACACTGTGAACCCGCGTACGTGCCATGACATGCTTTAGGATGCTTCAAACAATGAAATTGGGACTCAAAATTGAAAATTGCTAGGATCAAATTGAAGAGCTCGGGGTGTAGGCTTACCTGCAACTCGCGGAATTGGATTTCGTCACTAGATTGTCCACACCGATCAAATGAAGGTAGAGGTAAAAACTTGCTTCTTATGGCTAAAATTCAAAATGGTAAGGTTTGTTTTAATTTTTGAACTATTTAAAGAAATTTTATTTCTAAAAGTGGGTTTTTTCTATAGTTTGAAATGTATTCAACTAATACCATATCTCTTTTTGCCTTGTAACAGGTTTTTCATCATTATAAAGTGTTTTTTGCTCCCATAGGGTGGTTTTGACATTTCCAATGCATTTTTTGCATCTATACTTAATCCACGTTAACCTTAGCAATCAACATTTTTCCACAGACTATGGTATTTTAAACTATTAGTTCCTTGTTTTTACCATTGTTCTTCCGTGGATAGGACCTTCTTTTCATGAGTATCCTCCTTTAAAACCTATGTTGTCTTTTGATACTCATGCCGCAGTTGTTTTAGGTACAGGGGTATCCTTTTAGCTATTTTTCACGCCAAATAGAGCTTCTTTTTTAATCTCTTTTTACAAGCTATCCCTTTATAGGACTCCCCGCCCTTATGGAGTTTCTTTAGGCCCAGGTCTGACTCCTTCAAAACAGACTTGACTGCCGAGTTAACTTGTCCATTCAAGCTCATTAAGAATATGTGAATGGGCATCCACATCAATGGTAGGTTATCTCTTTCTTGAACCATGTAGAATAATACGAGAAAGGATCCCTCTCTTTTCTATTTGAATTGAGAAGAGTATTCTCAGGCATAGGTTTATTACTTTTCTAGACCTGAGGGACTAAATTTACGGAAAAGGAACTCCCGGTATGAGCTTAGTTTTCTCCTTTTTGTGCTTTGGACCTAAACATGAAAAATATTCTGAGTGTACTTTGTGTCTTTGTCATGCTCGTTAAAAACTTAAGAACAAAGCAACAAGTTTATTGTTGTAAGTCCCATTTCTCGTAATCAAATGGATCTTTCCGAGTGATCTTGCTTTCCTTCACACTCGTAAAACTCAAGCTATTCATGTTGTCCTGGAAGAAGCGTTGGGTAGGTGGTAATTTAACCTTTTTCAGACCTCCTTGACTAAGTACGAAAAAGGTTCACCTTTTCTTCTACGGAAGTTAAGAGAGTTCTTTTGTGGTATGTTTTATACTTTCTGGCCTCAAGAGACTAAATTGGACAAAAAAGGACCCCCCTGGAGTCTTCTTTGGAGTTTTCATACTCTCGAAATGTGAAAACACCAACTGAGCATGTACTAGTTCGGCCTCATTAAATCCACGAATCAGTGACACTATCAAGCATTATTTTCTCTTCTCTTCAAGCTTGTTAAAAAATGAAGAGAGATCCAAGTTGAATTTCCTGGACTCGTTAAAATTTAACAGGGAAGGTAAGGAAGAAGTTTTCTCTTGTTTTCAGTTATAGTGGCAACATGTCATCCTTGAACATAGCACTCTCTGTTTTTTTTTATACCCATGTCTCAATGTTCACTTTTAGTTCAACTATTTACTTCGAGTTTACTACTCCTCCTCTTGTCTGTTATACCTAGGGAATTTGATCATGTCTCCTACATGACAGATAAGTCTAGTTGTTCTATCTATAAAGTTAAAAACTGCCTTGGGTCATCTCTGTGCCGTGCTCATTGTTCAAGGACTCAAACCAATGTTTGATCTTTATCCAGATCCCATCATTGTTATATCTATTATCTATTGTGTTTCCCTTCCTTTGCCCAATTCTTAGTCACTCTTCTGATCCGTTGGAGGATCTATTGCCTTCCTTATCACAGTATGGTTCTGCTTCAGTACTTCCTAATGACAAAGACCTAGAGTTTTGACGATAGTACCTCGGGATTCACTTCTATCATTGGTGAATTCCTTTGCTTCAGTTGTCGATTATCACCTATTGATTGACAAACCGTTGAATCCTTTCCATGTTCGACTTCAACCTACATTTATTCACATGGCTTGGATTGTACTGGTTCTTTGGGATTGTTTATGAAGACCTTAGTTCCTCACCTATGGACTAAGTTGCGCAAGATTATGTTCCATTTATGTACACAGCTTCTAGTTCTTTGAAGACTCATCATTATTTTATATTGTGGCTTCGATCCACCTTTGTAATATACATGGTCTTGTACCCGTATCATATGATGTACTCAAATATTGTAAAGGAGCTAGTGTTCCAGTATATTGAACATAGCATCGTCAGATATGACTTTGTATATGACATTATTATGTATTTGTTTTAGGTACTACCTTTGCTCCATTGGATTTTTGAGTTCTCCAAAGATAAATATTATAATGTATTTCGGCCATCGCTTTCCTCTGACCTCACACATTAGGGGGCATCTGTTATCAACCCAAATGTCACTTCTCTGTCCGAGTGCCAACATTTCCTATGTTGGTGCACAAAAGGACATTTATGGATTGAAGGTTGCCTAAAACACTATAGATGGGCATGTTATGAAATACATTCATTATCCATCCAACTTGTCATTTTTACCTTTGAATATGTCAATTGTTGTACGCGCATTTGCCTATATGCAACCCGCATACATATGCGACTTTTCCTACAGCATGTCGTGTACTGTACGCGAGTATTTGTAATTGCAACCCGCGTACAGATCTGTACGCAGGCTTCCATTAGAGAAACTCGTGTGTCATACGCGAGTTGCTAGTATCAATACCCGCGTACGCTTTCCTTTGACATTAAAAATAATAAATCGCAATTATTTGAGATTTGTTAAGCCCTTAACTATAACCATCTTAACTGTCTCAACCTCCTCAACCCTTGAAACTGCCTTATTTCACTAAGTATAAATAAAGGCCTTGGGGAGGGTATTAATGAATCATACTTGGAGAGAAAAGTTATGCTGGTGGTGTCTATTCAGAAGTCTTTGGAGCAGCAGAACTCAGAATCCTTTGGTTGCAGAGGAGTCCTCATTTCAGGCGTTGGGTTGTAATCTTAACTCATTCACTATTGTTGATAAAGAGAATCCTTATTCCAAATGTGTTTTGAATGTCTTTCATGTATCATGGTTTGATGAATATTTATGATTAAGCACTCTATATATTGTTTATCTAACCTTCCCTATATACATGTATAAGCTTGCACTTGGAGGATTTGCTCTTTACAGGTGAAGGAGAAACATCCCTGAAAGATTTGGAGGAGAAGCAGAGCAGAAGAGGACAAAGCTAGGATCAACCATCGTGAATCGGGTGAGTCTATCCTATATTCTCATTTCCTTTCTGTACTCTAAAGTTGATTGCCTGCAAGTTTTAAGAGTATGTTGGTAACCCCAAACCTTCGGTTATAAAGTGTTTATTCATGTACAACAATTTGGTTGTGACGAGTAACCTGCTAAGGCTCTCCATGATGAAAACGAACAAAAGGGGAGCCATAGGGAAACCTTTTTTTTATGCCTCTACTAGGTCTAAAAAAAGAATATGTGGATCCATTGATGATTACTGTGAAATCGACTGTTGTGTGCATGATAGGATCCAATTTACTATATGTAGCTTGAAGCCAACTTATAGAAGTAGCAATATGAGATAGGTCCATTTCACTTTATCATATGCTTTACTCACATCATCCTTGAAGATCATTGCCAAGATATGTCTGGTCTTGGACGAGTGTAAAACTTCATGTGCTATGCTAACATCATCATGAATCTACCTGCCATCAACAAAGGCAAATTGTTCTAGAGATATTAAGTGCAACAGAAATCTTTTGATTCTCCTAGCAATAATTTTTGCGATGATCTTGTAAATACAGTTGCAAAAATATATGGGTCAAAGGTCATCCATAGAAACTATCTTATTTTCTTAGGTATGAGTGTGAGAAAGGTTGAATTAAAGCCAAGTATACAAGCATTTTTCATTTCTTACAAGATTCTTCAGCTACAACAAGGAGGTATTTTCCAATAATATCAAAGTAACCTGTATAAAATTTGATGAGCCAACCATAGGACCCAAACTCTTATCCTGTGGGAGATGTTTAATGGCGTCTTCAAGTTTAGACTATTTGATGTCAACAAAAATGGTTTCATTTTGGTCATCAGCGACCAACTAAGGGTAGTGAGAAATCAGTTGCATCATACTACCTACCAATGATCCATCCTCTTCTTTGTATAGGACAGAGAAGTGTTGTACCACTACCTGAGCAATGTCATGGAAGCCATTTACCATATTCCATTCAAAGTCCTCTATCTCCCAAATGGAGTTGACATACTCTCTATGCTTAATGAACTTGTGGAAAATTTTGAGTTGTTGTTTCCATATTGTAATCATGTCGCTCTACTTTTAAGCTTGAGGGAGGCCTCCTCATTCTGAAGTATCTTTCTTTTCTTTTCTTCTAGGTCACCAATTTCTGACCTGTGTTCACAGGATATGAATCCAACAAGGTTGATAAAGGTGAGATAAGATGATTGTTCCTTAATGCATGTGAGAGTTTCTTCCCTGTCATATTTCATCTCTACAACTCAAGTAATTGTGCGGGATTTGAGTATTTTAAGGTTGTCAAGAGTATGTAAAGTTGTTGAACTGTGATCATGAACCTCATACATAATCCATTGGTTCCTAAACTTATCGTGGAATTGTGGTTCCTATAACCAAATATCACAAAAATTGAATGGTGTAGATGGCATGCTATAGTCATCTTTTATTTCCATGAGCTCTAGAGAATGATCATATTCTCCTCCTGATATGACCTACTGATTAATATTGATGCCTTTGTTAACAAGAAAGCGGTCAAGCTGTTTGGAAATGCCCCATTTGCCAACTCTTTTATTGCACCAAGTAGGTTTAAGGGTGGTAGGTGGTATATTAAGAAGAGACTCATCAACAAGTTTATCCACAAAATATTCAATGAGGGGGTCTTTTAGGGAATTTTCCCTCCATATATCTGCTTCTCCCAATGAGAAGTTCAAGTTTCCTACAAGTATGAAGTTCTCTGTCAAATGAAAACCCGATGCAAAAAGGTTTTCCCGAAAAATCGTTCGATTGGAATGAGGCATGTAGATATTGAGAAGGGTGAATTTGAGACCTAGGTTTGAAAAAGGAAATTCATATCCCAATCCTGAGAATAACCCCATCTGTTAATGCATGAAATGTTGCGAGAGTTCCAACCTGAGAGAAGGCCTCCAGAGCGACCATTAGCATCAAGTGATATAAAATCACAACCTGGGAGGAGTTGTTTCATCTCAGGTATGATATAATCCCATGTAGCCAGGGTTTCCTGAATAATAATAAAAAATTGTGTCGTGGAGTCTATACAATCCTTTTGAGGGCCCATTTTTTGGAGAGGTGACCCATACCCCTGAAGTTCAGGGTGATGTACAACATTAATGTAACCCCTTAGTAGAGGTGTGTGCTAAGTTCCCTTTAATGGTGAGTTATATTCCTCTGCGAATATCAATGGATAATAGTTTCCTGGTTGATTCCATAATGGATCATCTCCCTTTGAGATGACCCCTTGGTGTATTAGGATTCAGGGATATGATGCCTGAAGTGGATGTCACAGGTCTGAAGTTAGGATGAGGTCTGAAAAAAATAACTCGAGGATGTATTTGCTTGGATTTTACAACTTGTGACCAACACACTAAGTGATGGGTTATCAGGTGGTAAACATAATGGTTCAAATAGGGTGGGGGGATTGAGGGTTCCATGCATAGAGTTAAGTGAAATTGAATGGACCCTCATGATGCTTTATGGATCTTGGTTTTTTCACTATACCAAACATATCAATCATCATGCATGATTTCTTACCTCTAAATGTGACACATGGCATTATAATATTTTCAAAATAAAGGCTAGACCATAATTGTATTAATAGTATAAGAAATGTAGTAAATATCTTTATAACAAGTTGAATCATGCTATTAAAACACTAGAAACAACCATAACAGGATTCCAAAAACATGGCACAACCAACCATCACTAGGAACCGGATCAAAGAGAAAGACAAACGATAAAGTACCACCCCACTGAGGAAACTACAACAAGAGCATATGTGTCCCATATAACAGTCCCATATTAAAGCAAACAACAACCTGGCGGGAGAAGCCACCAAATATATAGAAATGTACAAAACATAAATACATCTATATCTTGATAACGTTGATAAACAATGTTGATAAAACTGACCCGTAGAACAAACAAGGATCCAACAAACAAAAATGGGAGGTTGCACCAAAAAGGAGTTGACATAATAGCCTCCAACCAGATAGGAACCTGAAAATAAGAGAACCACGCATAATATACAATCGAAAATATGAAAAAGATGAACCAAAAATATGTATATGAGGCAAATAAGACTACAATGATAAACCAACAAATTGTTCGCATCGACTAACTGTTCATGAGCCCAGTTCTCTAAGAAAATGATGCCCTCCAAGGAAAGAAGAGATTTTTTCAAGAGAGAATCCACCAGCTGGTTATGTTCTGAATGAGAATTAGTGAAAGAGATCACATCAAAGTATTTTAAAATATTTATGATCTCCACCATCCAAGCAAAGAGAACCATAACATGGAGATTTTCTCTCTCCAAATCCCATTGAATGACGATCCAGGAATCACCAACAATTTGCACGCTGGCAATGTGGCATTTCCTTGGAAAAAAAGAGAAGCATCCACAAATCCATCAATTCACTTCAAGTGTTTGAACTTGGTCCACAATTTATCCAAAGCTTGAAGTAGGAATACCTATCCATCCAAAGAATGGCACCAACCCCACTAACATTGGCCCTGGCCTGAGACGCCCTATCAAAAAATACATGGGGATAGTCCAAATCAAGAGGATCCTAGTGAACAAGTAAATGACGAATGATAGGACCCAAGTCTTTGTTAGATTCCAGAAAAGCATCTACAACCCGACCATTGATCATGGATGCCCCACTTTCCTACCATCAAATTAAAGTTTGTTCATCACCTTCTAAATCTCTCAACAAATGAAATAGGAGAGTTCACCCTAGTATGCAGTACTTCTAAAACAAGAGAGAAGACCCTCCGGGGAAATAATTTGAGGCCAAAGCGCCTTAACATTCCTTGCATATCTAACATGGAACCAAACAAAATGAGTAAAAGAGCAAAAAACGAAAAGATGGTCCACTGATTCTATGTTATTACTACAGATGGGGCATCTGTTTAGACCCACACCTCCTCTACAAACAAAGTTATCCCACGTTAGGATTGAATTCTCTAGGGTAAGCCATATAAAGAGCTTAACTTTTAGCAGGATCATCCACTCCCAAGAAACCTTAAACCTCAATTTATCATCAACAACAACCTTCGAAACTAAGGAATCATAAGCCATTTTAGCATTTATAGAACAATATTCCACATTCTAGGAGCAATCAAGAGAATCCTCCTCCGAGGAAAGATGGATTTTACCCCTCTGCAAACCAATAATATATTGTGACCATTCCACACCAAGAATCCTATAAATATCCAATATATGAGAACTTACCTAAGCATGGTTCTCACTTCTGCCGAATCCTCGAATCACCAACTAATGCAGAGTATAAAATCCGTTGACTCTAAGGAAAGAAATTAGCTCAGCTGACAGCATGAAGACTTTTGGACCATTTATGACTAGGTCTTATCCTACATGGATCGTTCTACCATTTCCCGGCAACCGAGCCACCCAACCAACCAAAACCTAGAAGAGTTCACCAAGTTGTTCCAAATGTTTGATACTCCTTTACATGTTTTTCCTTTGTCCTTATCCACTGTGGAACTGATAGGTTTTTCAAATATTTCTCCTTCAATTTTACTCCATAAACTGTCAACAAGGATTTTGAAAACCAAAGATATTTTGCAAGGCCCAACCCCCCAATTTTTTTGGACGAGCTAGACGATTCCAGCTTACTAAATGAAAATTTTGCTTGTCCCTTTCACCAGACCAAATGAAGTTGAAGATCTTTCTTCGAATATGAGAAATGACAGATTTTGGGATTTTACACAAAGAAATCCTGTAAACAAACAAATTCTCCAATAGCGATTTAATGAGTGTAACGACCATCGAGTGATAATCAACACCAATACCATTGATGAATTCTCCTTTCAAACTTCTTTAATAACCATTGTCAGTTCTTTGAGGAATAATTGTTTGACTTTATGTATTATCCTAGGTATTTTGTACCTGGATCAATGGGGGAAAATATGAAAGGCAAGAGTTGTTTAATTAGATCAATAATGTCCATTTCCAGTCCATTTTCCAGGAAAGTTGATTAGGTTTCACTGATAACCATACCATGAAGTCTTTAGGATAGATTTAATATATTCTTTATTATCATCCAATCCTCTACAAGAGCATCCCCAAAAAGCATAACATCATCTACAAATAGTAGATGTGTAACCGAAATCTGTGAAGTAATTCTAACACCCTTCAAAGAACTTTAAAGTTTGAATTTGTTAATCAACTTGCTAAGACCCTCAACCACAAAAAGGGAGATAAAAGAACATCCTTGGCAAAGTCCTCTATAGCCCTGCCTTGCCTTGATTACCTTGCCTCTAGAGACTTCACATTAAACAATGTAGTGTTACCCCTTTTGAGATTTTTACTTTTTTTTTTCAGAGGAAATCTCCACGGAAAAACCAGCAATACTTCCCCACATTAGTGGATGGTAGAGGTGGTAAACCGTCGGCCATCCTCACAGATGACCTAACCCCGAAGGACTCAAGGCTCGAACCCGTGACCTCTCCCTGTACCGAGAGAGTATGCGCACGTCTTACCAATTGAGCTAACCCTTGGGGCTTTTTGAGATTTTTACTTATAAAACTGATAACTCTCATATTACTAGAAAAATTTGTGGTGCTCATACAACTTCCATACCATTTTATGTTAAAAAAAATTATATTAAAATATATACGTCCCATCTTTTACAAGATTCACTTATAAAAGTGATAACCATCTCAGACTATTATAAAAGTTTTTTTGGGTTTTCATACAACCTTCATAGCATTTTATGTTTAAAAAATTATATTAAAATATATGCGTCCCATCCTTAAAAAGGAGATTAAGGGTATTTTTCTTTGGGAGCCGACATTAAAACATTTAATAAATAAAGAAGTGATAAGGGTCCACACAAAACCATGGAACAAATCACATCCATTGAAATATTTAATTATTGCATGATAAGATATGGTCGACAATTCATTCGTCTCGACATATTCCTTATGTAAAGACGATCATGGCCACACGACAATTCGAAAATTAATAGTGGTGTTAAAAGTAACATAACTTTTACTTTATTTAAGTATATTGTATTTCATAAATTTATTTTATGCTTGTTAAGTTTTTATTATTATTAATATTGGTATATTTTTTTTTCAAAGAAGAAAATCGTAATTTTATTATCAAATTACATTCATCAAATAGTCCATTATCTTTTTAAATAAAGATCAATGTCCATTTCCTTAATTCATCAGCATATACATGCTTAAATACAAAGAGATAATAATTGATTTAAAAAATCAAATTATATCCACTCGAAAATCATTCATATAACACCATAATCATGACGGATATACAAATAAAACAGAAAAAAGTAAAGTAAATATGAATATTAATCATATCAACTAGGCTTAACCAGACTTCATAAAATACTCTATCATCTAAACCATTTTAACATTGGTATATAAGATGGTGGAGGGTTATTTATGATTTTAAAGTAACTACAGAAGTATTAAGTATTATATTTAACTAAAGAAGTATTTTATTCAGGGAGAGTAGTAATGGAAACAAACATCGAGGTCAAAAGTTTAGTAACATTTTAAGACTTGCATTGAATCTTTAGAATACAGAATTCTTCTTTTGGTCATAATGTAATTTAAAGTTATTTTGCACATAAATATATTTTAGCAGTTAGTTTAACATTATTTTTTGAAAGTTAATTTAATATTATTATTTTTATTTCTTTTAAATTAATAATTTATAAGTTGATATAATAATAACAAACAATGGAATTATTTTGGAAGAAGGGAAAGTATCCATCCACAAATTGGAATAAGTCTAACTCACCATCCAATTTAAAACCACATATACGCTTGTGAGCATTAAGGATGGAAGGAGGTCATTCCTACTCCTCTCTTGTCATAAGAAGGTTAGATGGGTGGGTGGGAGTATTAATTTCCTATGGAGAAAGTGACGAGATAAGGATGGAAGGAGGTCATTCCTACTCCTCTCTTCCCATGATGACTTGGATGGATTTAGCTTACAAAGTCATCACACTGTCGCATCTCAAAATCAAAGAAAATAACCTTTGGGACTTATTCCATCACTACAACTATCCATTCTAAGACATACATCACATACATAGATTCTCTATTGCTTAGTGACCTTCTCAGCATCCCAATTTAGACTAATGCATCGTAAAGCAAGGTACTACATGATGCACCACTATTGTCAATGTTGTCTTCAAATAGGGCTTTAAGATATAAGAAATGGGATTGAAACAATGAGAAAATAAGACAACAAAAACCTGCTAAATAATTGTGCATTTTGTTTTTCTAACCAATATTTGTAAAATTAAAATGAATATTATTACATCCATAAAAATAAAATAAAATATTATCGATTTTAAAAAAATCATAATAAACACCACAAAACAAAAACAAAAAAACAAAAATAACCTTACTCAATTTGAAACAACAACAACAACAACAACAACTACTACTTTCTATATCATAACTCAAGTATATAATTTTGTCTTGGATGTTATCACACCACAAGAACCCTGGGCCAATCAACCTACAAACATCAAGCTTTAGGTGCAAATGGAATCTATAAATACACACTTCCCTTTCTTTACATTATTTTTCTAATAATGTTATATCTTACACTTCCCTTTCCTTAAATTATTTTTTTAATAAACAACATTTAACACTTAATAATTTTATATCTTTTATGAGTAGGTAGTAGTGATACGAATCATTTTTTTTAATGAACAACATTTAACACTTAATAATTTCCGTAAGGGTCCACAAACCCATTTAGGTAGTTTCCATGTTAGTAATCAAAAGGTCCCCACACCCCTTTAAGGGAAACAAATAATTTCCATAAGTATTTATTGTATAATAAGCTAAGCTTGACATAATTCAATTATGTATATCCAACCATTATTAATGGGATTCAATATGCAAATAGATTTTCTGTTGTGATTCAAAATGCAAAGCATCGTCATTTTGTAAATTTATAATACATTGCATAAAAAGTTAAAGTTTAATAAAGTAAGTGTATGTATAATACATTATATAAAAAGTTAAAGTTTAATAAAGTAAGTGTATGTATAATACATTACATAAAAAGTTAAAGTTTAATAGAGTAAGTGTAGTTATATATGGAGAGAGAAAGATAGGGATGTTTGAAAGAAAAATAAAATAAAATTATTATAAAATAAACTTAATATTAATTTCAAATAATAAAATTGTATTATTATTATTAATTTTAATAAAATATTATAAAAGTGAGAATAAAATTCCCATAAATTTTATAGTTATAGTAGATATGTGATAAGCTTTACAACATTTTGGTATAAGAGAATTTGAAAATTTTGTGATATAAAGAAATGGGTTGATGAAAAAATACTCTATGTGCAACCTAAGTGGGCCTAATGGTTAAGAATATGTGTTTCCTCCTAAGATATCATAGGTTTATATTCTGAGGGCGTAGTTTATAAACAAACACATGTGTAGGATTTAGCAATTGCATCGCTACGCAAAGGGGGTCCCTTGTCCCACTAATAAGGGGTCTCATACACCAAATTGGTGTCTAGCTTGGCTGTGACTTAAAAATAGATTGCTAATGTTGTTGTTATATCCAACTTGCAAAGACATTATATCTAATTCTCAAAACATTTGTTGAACTCCATAACTGATTAATCATTAAAATGCAAGGGAATTTGAAATTTTCATTTCAAATTATTTGATTGTTAAAACCAAAATGTCTATAAAATAATAATCAAGTTTTTTTAATGTATTTGTGAACTTTCAAAATAACAATAATAATAATCCCCATAAGTCAATAGTAGACAGAATGCTAAACGATAGCCAAGAGCCAAGGAAGGTGGCCATAGCTTGGGCTACCACTTGTTCTCTCCATGCACATTCATAATTAGAGCAAATATGGGAGGGGGAGGACCACCATTCCCGATCAATTGCACAAGATAATGGAAAGGACGATAGTAACATAAAAGAATGAGCTTGTGAAAGATGAGATGGATTTGGGTTTTGTTAGATATGAACTGGATAATCATGGTGATGATGAGATAAATTATGAAGGCAACATGATTTGGATCATTTTTCTTATATTATGAATGTTTATACACTGGATCAAGGTAGAATTCTCTCATCAACTCTCTAAAAAATAAATCCTACGTAATCAATAACCCTCACTATCTTAAGCTTTTAGAACACTCCTGAGAGAAGAAATGGTAGATAGAAGGCTAGACGATGAGTAGGAGGTCAATATTCCATGAATTTGGAAAAGGAAAGTCCAAAAAGAAAGCAAAACAGATGATATCTTTGACTGCAGCAGAAAACATGAAGTCTACTCCTAAGGGTGGTCGCAGAGAGTAGGTGGATGCCTTTATTTTGGTGGGAGGCATAAATCTTGGAGGTCGTAGAATTTTGGTGGGTGCCAACAGGGCTCCTAGAAGCAACAACAGAAGGTCGATGGGTGACTACATAATTCTCATGATTGATAGCAAAGAGCCTCTAAGTGGAGTCCAGATATTTGACAACGGTGAAAGGCTTCGTATGGATGGGAGTAGAGCTCTTGGGGGGAATATACAATATTTGTGGAGGGATGTAGAATCATGAGAGAAGGCATTTATGCTCAAAATATAAGTAGGGAAATAATTCATAATTGGATTTAGCATCCAACGAACAATCAAGGCACATAGGTAACTCTTTCCCTCCCTATCTCGGGTCTCGATATAGTTTTTTACTAGTAAGCATCCTTGGTAAGAAAATCCAGTGAGTCATCCCCACCAAAATAATTAGTAGTTATCAACATAATCCTAGGATTGAGAATGAAATCAAGGAGGCAAAGGCCACGTATAGCTTCCACATCCTATTAAACATCCAAATAATACTTCAAGCAGAAGAAACTTGGTACAAAATTGAGAAGTATTCTCCAACCGTTGAAATAGAGCAACAACATATGCAACAATGGATACAGGATGCAAGTTCCTTCTAAATAAGGGATACAAAACATGGAAAGACAATTTTACTCTACTAGAAAACGAAAACTATATTGGGAAAGGTTTTAATGGATAACCAAGTAGAACATGATAGAAGGGAAGATGAAATTCATAAGCATCTTCATAATATCAATGACAAGATTGACACCCTCAGCAATAGGTTTCAATCTCTTAATTAAGTCCCTCACAAGTCTTAACAGCAAATTGAATACCCTTGCAAAGCATTCAACATTCATGGTCTTTAAGATGAGGCTTATTCCACAACAAAACAAGGACCTAGCTCCCATTACTATAGTGCTAGCTATCTCCATTGTAGATGATGAATAGGATAGACTATTATCTAACTATTACTCTGTTGTTTTTTTTGCCCTAGGGTGAATACAGCCCATCTCTGTTGATCCCATTTTGTTCCATCCATCCAACAAGGCTCCCACAAACCTATGCCTTCCCCTCCTTTGATCCCTTCGCAAGTTTTACTCCCACCACCTTGCTTATTCTGCTTTCACTTTGCTACTCATTATGCTCAAGGGTATAGTTTATAGAAGAAAATCTATGTAAATAGGTCCGATGAGAGAGATTCCCCCCCTCAAAAGGAGCGATGTTACTATAATCCAAAAACTTGAGGAATGCAATGTGGGTAGGCACTATTGGCTATTGTTTTGGTCGGGCTTCACTTCACTTTTTATTAGTTATAAAGCTATATGTTTTATTATTATAGTATTGCAATCAAACTTCTTAATGCTTGTTTTGGTATACAAACAAACATATGGACAAAAAATAAGACAGTTAAGCATTAGGATTTGGTCTGGTTTCCAAAGTGGCGGACCATCCTAGTGCAACCTCTGCTATCTCTGTTTTGATATAATATAAAATAAACTAGTTAATAATAATATATTTTTAAGGTCATAGGCTTACAATCTAGCTAGACATCAATTTTGTGTATGAGATCCCCTTGTTTGTGGGACAATGTCCCCTTACAGGTAACCTTTTGAGTGTTAAAGTGAAGGATTTTGGGGCCTATTGGTGGGATCCAATATTTTTCACTCTCCCCACCTAGCATCAGGGATCAAACCCCATTGAGACATTGGTCTATTGTGATAAGGCTCGAAGGGTAGGCGACCCAAGGGATATAGGCTCACCTTGGTGGGCTTCGAGACTTCTCAAGCCTTGTTGAGTTACAAGTTATTGGTATACTTGACTTGCGGGTTGTTGGATATACTCTTGGGTTTATAGTGACATTCGTTGGATTTGAACCTAGGCCTAGCCCATGTAATCCTAACAAGTTATTGATTCCCAATCATTAAAAACAAAGTCTATAGAGATGTGGATACAAAATAAAATTTTAAAATAAACTAACTATATTTTTTTAAAGTTTTATAAATCGAAATGGTCTCTCCACACACACATTAATTAGGGAAACTATTTATTGTGAGTAAGAAGATTATAGCCTACGTGTTCAAATATAGTTACGTTTTAAAAGTTGCTAGTCATTATTGTAATTAAATATTAAGTTGCATAAATTGTCCTTTCAAACCAAATAATCCATACCTTATCTAAAAATAAATTCATTATTATCTAATTAAATGTAAAGAGACTTTTTGAATTAGTATAATAAGAATATTTTTTATAATTTGAGAGAGTTTATATTAAAAATTGGATGATAGAAAATGTTTTGAATTTTCAATTAATTATATCATAATCGGTTAAGTGGACTAATAGTTAAGAACATGTGTTTCCTCCTAAGAGATCACAAGTTCAAATATAGAGGGAATTTAGGATATAAACTTCTCTGTAAACTTTAGTAGTCAAATCGATATGTGGAGGGGGTCATTTTCTTACAAACAAGGATGTGTCATACACCAATTGGTGTCTAGCTTGACTGTGGCCCTATTATTATTAGTATTATTAAATTCTCAACTCTCTTCCCATTAAATTGACTTTTCATTGATTATTATTTGCTTTCTAAGTTGATGTGTATAAGAACATGCATAAATTTGATTGGATAAACTGTTGATTTGAAAGTTTAGAAGTCTTTATCATTGCAACATTGTTCTCTCCATTTCTTAAAGCAATTTTAATCCTTTTTTCCTTTCCAATTGGCTCAATTATTCAAAATGTTGGTTTTAGGGTAAATTTTGAAAAAATAAATGTACTAATAGCATTGTTTATGATGTCTATAGTTATTTATCACCTATTTTTGGGAATGTAATGGTAGTTTAACAGGAGAGTTATCAATAATCAAAGAAGACACACCTACACATTAGAAAGGAATGGGATAAAGTTTAATTTTTATCTTTCAAATAAAGAAGCGGAGATGTTGGAAAAGCGATATTAAGTCTAGCCTTGACATATGTGAAGGAGGTGGAGAAACAAGAACCTTTGAAGTTGTTCGCTGAAGAACATGAATAAGAGATCATTGGTGTGAAAGTAGCAACACTTTTGAAGGAGTGTATGGGAGTTTTTCATTCCGATAATGTTTTGTGTGTTGGTATGTTTGCAAGAAATGCAAGAAAGAAGGTGGAGGATGTGGCCACGAGGGAGATATCCAATAAAAGAGTTGAAAATGAGGAGAATGGGGTGTAATTGTGCAGTCAATGCAACATGTTTTTGGAGGATCCTAGTCGACTAGTCAACTAGGTTCCTCCAACCAACTAGAGATTACTCGGCTCAGTCAGCCGAGTTGGTTAGGCCAACCGAACAAGAATTTAGGAAGTTAAAAATGTATAATTGTATATGAACTATATAATAGGCTAGTAATCCAAAGGATGTGGCGTTTCTTTTGTACATGGTGGTCAATTAATAAAGACAACTTGTTACTCATGTCACCATTACTTGTATTCTTCTCATGACTTTATGTATGTATGTATGATCTTGCATCTTGTTGTGTTTGTTGTGCTACTAGTAACCATATGTATTCCCTTAGATTACAACATTGGTTCCGTTGCCAGTAGAACTAAGCCAATATAAAAGAATGACCACCCCTGCATAAATGGTAAGTAAGGAGGAAAATAGAGAGTGATGGAATTGAAAGATAGAAAATTACATCCAAAACTATGTTAGAAGTAACAAGTTGACCATTGTTAAGGACAAAGAAATGTTTTTCACTAAATCAGATGAAAATTTTATAGAATTTATACCTCATGAGAAAAATAAGTTATCCGATCGGATTCATGAGAAAAATCGACCCTCATAATGAAATATTGTTGATGCACAAATTAAAAAATGAAGGACAAATGAATATGTATGAGTGGCTTGAGAAGATAAGCAATGAATACTATGAAGAGAAATCTATTGAAGAGAGGACTTCAGTGGACGAAATCAAAGCCATATTTTACAATGACTTCCATGACTCATTTTTCATCATAATACCGACTTTGCTATTTAAATTTTTAATTGAAAAGGGAGTCAGTCACATAGTTGAGCCTTGGCCTCCGATCGACCCTAGTGAATGTTAAAATTGGTAACCCAAACAAAAATACTAGGAGTGTTTTATATGTGAGTGAGAGTGGGAGTGTGCCATACCGGCTTGGGCCTCCTTGTAGCTGGTGGTCTTGGACCTCCTTATAGATGGTGGGATTGGGCCTCCTTGTAGCTGGTGGGATTGGGCCTCCTTGTGTTTGGTGGGTTTGGTCCATTGTGAAATCGGGCCTCCTTGTAGCTAGTGGGATTGGTCCATTGTGGACTTGGGCCTCTTTGTTGGGATTGGGCCACTATGGACTCGAGCCTCCTTGCTAAGGGTGTGCTTGAGCTATTGTGGGCTTAGTTCTCCTTGCTAATGGTGGGCTTAGGCCTCCTCGCACCTTAGGCTATCCTTCATGAGCACATGCGTTTCTATTTGGGCATGGGCTAGCTATTTGGGCATGGGAGCTCATGTTTTAAGTTTTTTGTTTTCTTTTTGGAAGTTTATTACTTATATTGTTTGCTTATTAATTGTTGTTTTATTGGATTTTAGTTTAGTTTTGTTTGTTTATTAATTATATACATTATAATATACATAATATGCAATATATTACATAAATATAGTATATTCTATATTATATAATTAACTATATTCGATCACAAAGAGGACATCGAGGATCATGAAGTTGGCAATGGGAATGGTGAATATGGTAATGATGATGATATAATCACATCGTCGTCATAATATAACCACATCATTGTTGACATCATCATCTTATTCACCATCATCAATATCATTTTCATCATTATTGTCATCCTCATTATCATCATCATCATCATCGCTATTGTCATCATCATCTGTGTCATCATCTTGATTATAGTGTTTAAGGATTATATTGATTAATTGATAAGGTTTATAGTTTCAAGATAGTGCCTAGGGGATATTTTGGTTGATGTTTTGGGTTCAACATTTATGTAGATAATAGATTTAGATCAAGGGCTACATTTGTTTCAATTTAGGTATTATGAGAGCTATAGCGGTTATATAAATTAATGCTTATATGGATGAAGGTTTACAACACGGTTTCAAGAATTGGTTTTGGACAATGTAAAGGTTACAATGGTTAAAGGTTAAGGATTATATGGGATAAGGGTTATGGGAGTTCAATTCATAAGGACTTTCAAGGATGGAGATTATTTGGGTTTAGAATTGTGCTTTAGAGGGATTAAGTGGAGATGTTCATGGGGGTTAGATATGCACATATCAGGGTGTTGAGTGTTCAAGATGATAAGGGTTATACTATTATGAGATAAAGTGATTATAGGGTTTAGGGATGATAAGGGTTTAAGGATGATAATGATCAATGCTTAGTAAATATAGGGATTAGGTTCTTATGGGTAACGAGTTAGGGCTTACTTTTCTTGGTTTTTTATGTTAGAAATTATAGAGGTAAATACTTAGAGTAATAAAAAATACATATAAGTACTAACAATAGTTAGGGGTTATAGTTAATGTGCATGTTAAGGATTCTAAGGGTTTAGTGGTTGTTGGTTCTAAGACTTATAGTGGTTGAGGGTCATCTGGTTTTGGGGAAAAACATTATATTCTTTATAAAAATTAATGGCCATAGGTTTCAGAAGTTACGAGTCATAGGGGTTATAAGGGTTAGACGGTTATTATGGTAAATTAGTTACAAGTAATAAATTTGAAATTATAGGTCTACGGGTTAGGGGTTATAACTTATATGATTTTGACATTAGGATTTTAAGAGTGTTATGTGTTTAGCATTCAATGGGTTAGTATAATGGTTTTCATTTGTAATAATTACATGCCTTAGATTCTAGAATTTAAGAGTTTGAGGTAAGAGATTACTATTTGCGCAAGGCATATTGTGGAAAAGGAAGCTTTAGGTCACATGATAAAATATAATTGAGTATGTTAGGGCTACTAGCTACTCATAAGAGTTCCTTCTCACTCAAGGTGACCCAAAATAGATTATTGTATAACTTTTCATCTATTTTGGTAATTTCTTGGTTGAAAAATAGGAGCTATTGGCTTGTAGGGTCCATTGAAGGGGCAAGTTTCACTTTAGTGATTAGGGTCTAGAAACTTTAAGAACATTTTTAGGCCTTAAAGTACTAATTTAGTAGTCAAAACTTTGCAAATAAAGTTCCTGGCTCTTGAAATTGTTTTCATTCAAGCAATTTATGGTCTAAAATGGGCCTCCTAAGGAAAATAATAAAATAATATTTTTGAACTTTTGAGTAAGAGAGAGAAAAACTACATTTTTCCTTCGTATTTTCAACGTATCTCCTTTTCATTTCACTCAAATTTTGAGCAGGAGCACTCGTTGGATGCATAATTGAATTCCACATCTAACTAGTAACAATTTTCATACTTTTGAGGGACCCAACCCCATGAAAATGCAAAATACATTTCAAAAAAAGTGTTACTTTCAAGTAACATGTTTTTTAAATGTTTTTCATGGGGTGGGCTCCCTTGAAAATATGCAGCATGGGTCATCGTTGGATGCATAATTTAATTATGCATTTAATGATCCTGCTTGAAATTTGAGTAAAACCACATGGAGAGAAGTTGAATATAAGAATTAAATTTTGTTATAACAAATATGTCAAGTCAACCATTATGGTTGACTATTTTCTTGAAATTCTATTGGTTCTTGAATTCAATGGCTCTTTTCTTATGAGGTGGCTTATTTTCTTATGAGACCCAATTTAGTCCTTAAATCTGCTCTAATGAGACATCGAGAGCTTTCTAGTGATGTGAATATCACTTCAATCACAATTCATACATGGAAGTTCTACCTCCCACAAGTTGACCTAACTTGTTGACCACCATGGTACAAAGTGGATTGCATGTTGGCATCAATTACTCACACATTTGGAGCTAGTCATGTGGATTTTTAGGAAGATTATAGAGGGTCTAAAACCTTAACCCTAATCAAGAGTTGAGGCATGCGAAAACCCTAACCCTAACTATAGATTACTTTGAAGCATGTTAAATACTGGGCAACTAGGAAAGGAAGGCGTTCCATTCTGATTGTATTGTTTAATGTTGCATAGTTGAGCAATGTATTTAGGAGTGGGATATTGAAGCATAACATAGGAAGTAGATATTGTAATGGCCATCAAGGCCATAATAATCCATGGCAAACCAATAACGAGAGCACTCTTTTTATATGCATTTTATAACTAAGAAAAAGAGAAAGACATAAGCCTCACCTTCCTATTTGGTTTTCTCATATTAAGGTTTTCGAAAGTACATCTTATATTCATTGTATGCATGTTATGTTATTTGCTGAACTTATTCATTTTTATTTTAGTATTTATTGTTTTATGTGTTAAATTAGTAATATTAAATTGAAATCTAAAACAAAATACTATACAATAAAATATTGCAAAATATATTAAGATTGCAATAAAATATCTATAAAAAATTTATAGTAAATATTAAAAAACATAAATTTATATACTTAAACTTTAATAATATAATACTACATTAACTTTTAATAATATAATATTACCCAAAAATAGCCTAAAATGTTTCATGATTACGTGTTCTTCCACCCACACATAAAATTTTGAAGGTAGACAATTTTATCCATGTGAGGTTCACGAACTTCTATCGAAAACCAACCATAACATTGTTTAAAATGAACAAAATTATTAATTTAAACATAAATTTGCAACCACTGACATCTTTGTCTTTAATATTTTTAATTTATTCTCTGTCTTTAATATTTTAAATTTATTCTTTGTTCTCTTTAATATTTCATTTAAAATAATTTCACATCTACCACTAAAATAATCAAACCAATAACATTTTACCTTAAAAAAACATTTTGAAAACTCTAAAAATAAAATCATAAATTAAAAAATATATAATATTTATTCATAAAATTTAAATGCTTAAATTTTTTTTATTTTACACTACAACTTGTACGGACTAATTAATCCAAACTCTAAATACTATTAACAATGAATTTTGTTATTTAAAGTAACCTCGTGATGCTTTTGGAAGCTTGGTCTTTGACTGTACACAAAATATCAATCATCATGGAGTCCTTTCTTGCCTCTAAAAGTCACACATGACATTACAATATATAAGTCACTATAAAAATGATAACCATCTTAGATAATCACAAGGTTTTTTTTGGTGCTCATATGCCTTCCATAACATTTTATGTTAAAATGATTTATATTAAAATATATGTGGTCCATCCTTGAAAAAGAGGTTTTCATTGGGATTTGATATAAAATGCTTTATCAATAAAGAAGTGATAAGAATCCACATACTCTACACAAAAACATGGAACAAATCATTCTAATTAATTATATTTAATAATTATTGCATAATTAATTGGTTTTAACATTGTTTTTTTTTTAAGCAGGAAAAAAACAATTTTTTTGTTATTCATTAAAAAAACAAAAAATCAAAAGTAACTAATCCTTATACATCTGACCACATAAGCTTGTCTTGTATAGTCTTTTTAATTAATATTTTTTTTTTCAAAAAGAAAAAGTCTTATATATATAAAAAAAGGTATCACAAGTTTGGACTACGTTTTTTTTTATGATCCCCATATACATCCAATACATCTGTCTTCCTTTTACTTCAAAACATACATTCTATGTTCACTGTCCCTTAATTCGTCATACTTATCCAAAAGCTGATAAATAACTTGACTAACTGTTATCCACATAATAGGAAAATGACTCAAATCTAAGTAGTTACCCTACAAAAGGAGACAATTAATAAAGCAAGAGCCCTAATGCATAGCAACATTAAGCACTCTTCCTATGTAACAAGTCAATATATGCCAAAAAGCTGAAAAGAATCTAGAGTCCTTCCTTCACCCGGGGCCACCAGAAATTGACCAACCGGGGTTTCCAGAGCTAGCTTGGATAATCTATCAGCAGTAGTATTAACCTCTCTAAAGACATGCTGAATTGTAGTCAATGAGAAGGTTGACTTTAAATGTAAGATACGCTCCATCCAATCCATCAAAGATAATGATCGGAAGTCTGCTTGACCCTTGTACCAGTCCACAATAAGCTTAGAGTCCCCAACAATCTGTAGTGAAGAGATTCCCAGGTTTGAAGCAAAAGAAAGAAGGCTCCATAAAGCAAAAAGTTCTGCCCTGGAATTTGTGCCAACCCCGCAATTCCAAATGATACTAAACTTCCCCAGCTCAGGCGAAATAAGAAGAGAGCCAGCCCCACATCTTCTTCCCCCATCTTGTGATGCGCCGTCAAAGAATCCAATCACCATATTCTGATCTAAAAGAGGCTGTTGTAAAATACGAGCTTTTTTTTCTTTCTTACTGGCCTGTCTTTCTATCCAGAAACATCGAGCCTTATTGAATACCTACAAAGGAGTAAAGGTCTTCCCTTCAAAAATAAAAGCATTTCGAGTTAACCAAAGAGACCTGCAAACAAAAAAGGGAATAATATGCCAAGATTTTGCCTCAGAGGACCACAATGTAAACGCTTCTTTGACAGAATCCCCGTGCCAAGTCACGTCAACTTTAAAGAGCTATATACAAAATCCCAAACCTGTTTAGTAAATGGAAATTTATCATCAGATGTGTCACTGTCTCCGCATCAGAAAAGCATAAAAGACAGACACTTGGCCCGTAGAAGCCTCTCCGCAGCAGAGAGTCCCACGTGAGCAATTTATTAGCAATCAAAAGCCAGCAGAATAGTAAAAATTTAAGACGCAGGTTCCACTTCCAGGCTTGAACGAACCAGTTAGGAACAAGTCCAGTTATGTCCTGATTGCACGCAACATCGTATGCTATAGCCACTGAAATGGAGCCATCTTTAGGATTTTTGCTCCAAAAAAGGCAATCTTTAGCAGAGTTTAAACTAATGCCGAGATTTCTGAGCAAACTAATATAATTGTCCCATTCAATACCCAAAGCATCCGTAAAACCCAACTCCACCGACCTGTACCAGACAGTCCATGAGTTAGCAGAATTTTGCTTAGCCTCCTGGGCCAGAAAAAAGATGTTCCTGTTCAGCAAATGTGTCAATAAAGCATCTGAAAGTCTCCACCCTTTGTCCAATCCAACAATAGAATCCCTGCCGACTCTGATATTCCACCCGTCGCTTGGTTTCTAGGCCAACCAGGACTTTAACAGAGGAATAGATTTGAGAAGAGCTCTCCAAACAACAGAGGTCCTTTCAACATTATAAGAGGTCAAACGTAACCAGTCACCGACCACCCAGCTCTGTAAATACTTCGCTAATATAACTCAATTCCATAAGCTGCTGGTGAATAGACACCTCCAAATATTTTTTGCTTTCAAAGCAATACCAAAGGAGTCAAGGTCTTTCAAACCCCACCCACCCAGATGCTTCGGCTTAGTCAAATGCGTCCACTTCACAAGGCTAATGGCTCTTCTTTCCTTACAGCCCGACCAAATAAAACGGGCCGTTCTACTTTTAATGAGATTAATAATGGTACGAGGGATCTAAGTAAGTGCAAGCCAGTACACAGGGAGACTTTCCAATACCGCTTTTGTCAGAACAAATCTCCCCCCTATAGAGAGGAACCGATGTCCCCACCTGCCTATACGCGCTTCAACCTTCTTTAGCAGCCATCGCCAGTCTAAAATCTTGTAAGTAGAAGGTTTTAGATAAAAGCCCAAATATATGAATCCCAGCTCAAGAGGAATAAATTCAATAGGGAAAAGGTGATTGATATCAGAAATCTCATTAAGAGTCAATCCTGATTCACTAAATAGAGACTTTTGATGACTAATGCTCATCCCAGATGCTTCACAAAATAAATCTAATGCTTCTTTAATAAAATGCCACTCCTGCAAAGATCCACTGCCAAAGATCAAAATGTCATCCACAAACAACAAATGTGTGATGATAACATCCACCGCCATCTTAAAACCCATAATGTCGCCTTTTTCTGCCAGCTCCTTAAGGTTCCTACTCAAACCTTCGACAACGAGCAGGAAAAGCAAAGGAGAGAGGGGGCATCCCTGCCTCAATCCCCTAGAGGCCGAGAAAAAAGAAGTGGGCTTTCCATTAACCAGAACAGAGTAAGTAGCCGAAGAAACACAACCCATAATCCAATTCGTGGTATTTAAAGGAATACCAACCTGCAACAAGACAAATCTCAAGAAATGCCAATCCACTCTGTCGTAGGCTTTAATAAGATCTAACTTTAGTACCAAGGCTTTTTTCCCTCGACTTTTAATACTATGTATCACTTCTTGTGCTACCCCCACCGCATCAGTAATCTGACGATTTTCCAGAAAACCAAACTGCTCAACAGAAATCCCATGTGAAAGTCCACCTTTAATTCTATCAGCAATGATTTTTGAAATGATTTTATACGCCAGATTACAAAGAGAAATAGGCCGAAATTCTGCAAAAGTAAGTGGCTTGTCCGTCTTGGGAATTAACGCAATAAAGGTAGAATTTAAAGAGCTGCAAACCCGACCCTGAATTCTGGACTCTTCCACCATGGCAGTTAAATCCGGACCAATAATGTCGAAGAAATGTAGAAAGAACTCCACGGTCCACCCATCGGGGCCCGGACTTTTCGAACGATCAAATTTCTTCAAGGTCTTAAGAATTTCATCCACAGTCACCAGCTCAAAAAGTTTTATACCTGCCTCGGCATTAAACATAACAGGGAATTTTAATGCCACTTTCACCTGAGAATCTAGTGAAGCATCCTCACAAGCCTTGTAAGAGTTTTTAAAATAGGATAATGCTTCTCTATCAAGATCAGCTTGATTAAAAATCACTGAACCATTTGCCGCATTCAACTCCCAGATACGGTTATGTATTCTCCTCTGGTTTTCAAAGTGATGATAGAATTTGGTGTTTCTATCACCACTTTCTATCCACTTCAAACGGATTTTCTGGAATGCCGTCTCCTCCTGCCTTTTTAAGATAGCATTTTTTGAGCCGACATGCCAATCCAAGAAACCTTGATCCTCTTCAGTCTGAAATCCAGCCGGATTAGCAGTATAAAGAGAGGAAATCTTTCGCTCAAAATCTTCCAATTCTGTCTCATCGAGTGCCTTTCTCCGCTTCTCCCAAATTTTGACTTCAGACTTTAGAGCTTTCAGTTTTTTAACCAGTGCTTTCATGGGAGACCCTTCCCCATCAACACAAAATTCGCTCCAAAACCTCCTAACAAAAAGATCAAAATTGTCAACAGATAACCAGGAGGTGTTGAATTTAAAGGGGTAAGCAACTCGCTCTCCTTCAAATTCCCATTGAAAAGCAACAGGGAAATGATCTGAAATTTTCATTTTTATAACCCAAGATCGATAAAGATGAGTTCGAGCCAAATAGTCACTATCGACCAGGAACCTGTAAAGGCGTTTCCCAATGCATGCTTCCCCCCTTCTACCATTATGCCAAGTCGATGACAGAATCTTTGGTTCGACATCCTGTAAGCCTTCACCACTGATAAGATCAAAAAAGAAATCTGCCTTCGGATCCAGTCGAGAAAACCCCCACGTTTCACTGGCCGAAAGCGTGAAATTTAAATCCCCCCCAATGATTAATCCCTTTTCACTTAGAAGTCCTCCCAACTGGATCACCTTCTAGAATGGAATACAATCCACATACGGCCCATAAACATTAACAACTTTGAAAATCTGCGTATCACCCACAATTCTGCCTTGTAGAATAATACCAGCACGAGAATTAAAAGCATCAAAAGAGGCCTTTTTCGGATCCCACGCCGATAACAAACCTCCAGAAAGTCCCACAGCATCAATAGCACTCATAAACCAATTTCCTACTATGCCAAACTTAAAATCAATCGCCTTACAACTTTCAACCATAGTTTCTTGAAGCAAGATTATATTAGGTTTGAGAGAGGACACCAATCTGCGGAGGGCACATTTTTTATGGGGCCACCCCACCCCGTGAATGTTTAAAGAAAGGATTAACATTTACAACCCCTAGCAAGGGCCTTCTGTGCTCTAAGGGCCCGTGAGGATAATACCACTTGTGAGGAATTCTGAGAACACCCAGCTGATTGAGCCTTGGATTTCTAGCCCTCCTCGTCTTAAGAGGAGATAAATCTTGTTCAATACCCCCACATATACTGGCAGTCGAATCCTTTCCTTTATTCTCAGAAAAAACCACAGGAGATAGGCTACCACCAACAATATTAACATCTGAAACCCGGCCACCCATAAATATCAGGATCTTTTGTCGCTGAAGAATATCCTTATATGAGGGCATAAGAGTCCCAATGGCTTCATCAACCTCAATTTGTGCAAAAGACTCAAACTCCACATTAGCAGGGCTCGACAGACTACCAGAGGGCTCTAAAGAAACCGAGGGCAAATGTATAGAATCAGAAGCTGTTTTTAATGGAGAGTGTTCTAAAACCTCCATGGGAAAGACAACCCCGATACTCCCATCCTCTTTCCGATAGGTCTCCTCTGGAATTTTGACAGATATAGAATTATACAAAAGCGGTTCTATCGAGGAACTAAAAGAAAGCTTCTCCTTAAGAAAAACAACATCCTCTTCTGAGAGAGATTCTACAAATTTTGGAGAAATCATCTTAAGCTTACCTACCCAAGAGTCGGCCGGCGAAGCTAAAACTACTTCAGGAACATCCTCAACGGACTGAGAGCAATCCAGCGAACAATCCAGAGGATCCTCGTCATCTGCTTTTGATAAGATAAGTCCATGACAAATTTGTTGTTGTAGAGGCCTCCCTGGACAATTTACCTTTAATTTCCCTACAACGTTGCAAGTATTGCACCTAAAGGGAAAACCCCAGTAGTCCAATTCTAACTTGAACAACATCCCTCTCCAATCAATATTAATATCTGCAGCCAGTCCCTTAGAGACATCTATTTCCACCAGAATCTTCGCAACTCTACGGTCCTTCCCCCCTAGTAATTCATTATCCACGTAAAGAAACCGCCCCAGATAATACCCTATCTCAACAAAGGCCTCCAAATTCCAAAGAAAAAGAGGGTAGTTAGGAATATGCACCCACAGGTGTTTAATTTTCAACACTTCTGTTTCGGGATTGAAATAATGCTCCCAATGTTTTAGCATCAAGCTTCCCTTTCCATGTAACCAAGTCTTCAAGAGAATCATTTGTGCATCATTCGGAGATCTGAAGAGAAAAGCATACCATCCTCGAGACAGAAAATATATTTCAGGGCATTAATTAAGTACGGGCTGCCAGCTATCCTTGATGTATGCCTCCACATCCCGACTTGAGCATGCCCAATAACTAAATTTACCAACCAGAGTAATCAAATTCATCCTGGCCACTTCCGTCAGCCCAATATCCTTTCCTAAAACAAGGTTTGGCCCCCCCTTCTTGGGTTTCCAAGGTTTTACAGAGTCCCTCTTACCTACCTTCAGCGCCTCTAATCTATCAAACACTGTTTTCTTCTTCAACGAACTCTGAGACTTACAGGAAAGTCCAGATACATTGTTGAAAATTTTAGTAGAAAGACAACCATCAATAAGATCTATGCGCTCCTTTTCTACCTGAAGAGCATCGAGATCATTTGGGCAGATAGCATTAACTGAAAAACCAGCTCCGAATTTACGACGAATCTCCTCGTCCGAGATGAATAGACCTGCCTCCTTCGAGTTGATCTCATCACCGGGATCCATGAGGATCCCTAGATCGCCACCTATCATCTTCAATAGACCCTAGAAAGTAAAATCATAAGAGAACGACCCCCAAAAAGAAATAAATGCACGTACTTGAAAATTCGCGACCTTCCAGTTTCACTCGGGTGAAATTATGAAGCAGTAAATAACTTCACCAACCTTCACCTAAAAACCAAAAGCAAGGACCTAATGCATTAATAGCTATAGGCCGCTCCAAAATTCAAAACCTAGTCGAGCGAGAGAAAACCAGAAGTAACAACTTCTGAAACACCACCTGAAGATTCAGAACCAGGGAGAAGACAAAATAATACTACTGAAATATAACACCCTGATAGATATATCTGATATAATAGAACACCAACTATCAACGAACTTATCATAAAATTAGACCCCAATCAAAAGTCAATTTAAATCTTCAGGAGAGTAATAGCTAGTAGAATACTACAAAAAACTCTGAAAGCGAGAGCATAATAAATGCATCAGTGTCAAACTCCCACTGACACCTGAAAAAGCTACGATAAAGTCAACGAATATAGCAACAACCAAAGGCAACAACCGAAAAGGAAAAAACCGCGTCAGAAAAGATCAGCAGTCGCTCAAAAAATCCTCTTCCTGCATCACTAAAAATCAGCCCCAAAAAATATTCCCAGTTCTATCAGCAGATTTCACCATCGTTCTACCAGCATAGCTTGAAGCTTCCCCAATCTTCCTCCATGAGACAAGTCCAAGTTTGAGTACAAGTTATCAATGTCAATAACACACCTCTCTAATGTACTTTTTCATAGTACTATAAAATCAAAATTATACATAAAAAGAATATGCTACTTAGAATAGCTTTAGAGATCCATTTGAGACCACAAAATCTTCCTTGAATTATTCATATTTTAAATACCCGTCCGTTAGTCCCACATTCCTTTTTGAAAGTTTATCAACTATCATATTGAGTTCACAGAAGATATGAACAAACTTGATATGAATGAATTGCTTCTTCAAGTCCATTATTATGTTGCACCACTGTTCCAACGATAATACCTATAGCTTTGAATTTCCTTTTACCCACTCCAAAATCACTCTTGAATCACCTGCCACTTGTATGTGCTCATGCCGATATACCCGAAAAAACAAAGAAGATCCCACAAAGCAAGTAGCTCAGCATGAGTGTTGGTTTGCCTTCCACAACCCATCCAAATATGGAAAAGATGAATGTTATTTAATTTCAACAAGATCCCAGCTCCACATAAACCCGAACAAGTAGCACCTATGAAATTTAAAATCCTACAAACTTTTGCCCATACCATCTTGAATAAATGATAGTGAACAATAAAGTTTCACTTTTGCATTTGCATAAACTACACATACATGGACCAACAAATCTTGTTTTAAGGAAGTTTCCCTTGTCAATATTTTGTTTTCAAAACATAACTATACAAAACAACATAACTATACAAAACATTTTAGTTTAAATAGATATTCCACTTAAACATATTGAGTTGAACCATCGTTGGCCTAAAATTGAATAGAGCCCTTAGACATGGCATTATAAGTCTAAAATTGAATAGAGCCCTTGGACATGGCATTATAAGCATGCTTAACTGTAACCATTCCATTCCATTTGATTTGTTCCAGGCTTAGATGAGGACATCCTCTCTTTCCATCACTTGTATGCCTAACTAGAGAAATCCATGAATATGTTTGTTTTATTAAGCATATTCATAATGTAAAGAAGACCACGCACAATTAGAAAAATTACAGTGGTTTTAAAAATATTTATTGAAATGTTGAATTTTATAATTAAAAATGTTGAAAAAAATTAAGATAATTTTTATTTTATTTAAATATTTCATTTCATAAACTTAATTTATACAAGTTTTTATAAACCTGTGTAGGTTTTTATCAAAATTTATACAAGTTTTTATTAACCTTTCTAGGTTTTTATTAAAATTTCTAGAAAGGGTGGCAAGAGTGGGGTGAGCCATTTATGATTTTAAAGATATTATAGAAGTATTATATGCATGGAGGATAGGTATGGAAATAATGTGAATATCATAGTGTTAGGGGATTTTTTCTTAGTCATCAATGCATTTTTGAAGTACAAAAATATATTTTCCTTTCATTTCAATATACTTATCCTATGTACAAAGATTTTTTTTTAGAAATTTGCTCAACATCACTTTTCTTTTTTCTTCTAAATCAACAATCCATACGTAGATATAATGACAAACAATGGTACTATGTTGGATGAAGGGAAGTTATCCATCTAAGATCTGGAACAAGTTTACTCCACCTTCCAATTTTAAACAAGATATCATCTTGTGAATATGAAGGACGGAAGGATGGCATCCCTACTCCTCCCTTATCATAACAAGGTTAGATGGGTGGGTGGGAGTATCAACTCCCTAAGGAGGGAGTGGTCAAATATTTCTTCCCAAGGGAAATTGACTTCTCCATTAAATTTTCTCCTCCCCCTCTACTTGGATGGATTTGTCTCACAAAGTCAACAAATTCTCGTGCCTCAATCTCAAAGAAAATAATCTTTGAGACTTGTTCCATCATTGAAACTATCAATTCTAAGAAATGTATCACAAACATGGACTCTTTATTGCTTGGTGACCTCGCTGACATCATGTTACATACCTAAATAAATAATAACTAAATAAATATAAACAATAATAAATTAAATATTGATAACTAATGTAGGGAAGAGACACCTTATGAAAGGTTATGTCTCGTCACTAAGGAAGTCCCTGTATGGGTATTTATACAAGCCTCCCTTTTATTGTAAAATCATCTTTTATATATTTATCAATTATTCAACAATTATATTTTTACTATGGAATTATCGTCAATTGGTTGACTAATCCTTTTTAGGCTTCCGAATACAACTAGCTAGGTTGTTTCATTGGTATCCGAGCGACGCTCTGGTCCAGCTTTTGGCTAAAGATTCAAACCTTGTCTGGTTATCAAAATTTAATAATACTTTATTATTAATATTTTACACTTGATGAAATTTTTTTTTAACCATTATCCTAGGGTTTCCTAAAATTGTGGTTGTATAAACAACTCATAAAATAAAATTAAAAAGTAAAAAAAAAAGATAAGAAGAAGAAAAGGGGGAAAAACCCATTGTATTACAAAACCACACTTGAGTTTTTTAATTAAAAAACCATTACATTAATAAAAATAGGTTTTCTCATAAAGTGAAGGAAAAATAATTAAATTATATAGTGAATGATCAATCATATTTTTTAGGAGTAAAGTGGTTTACAAGTTTATTTAAGAAAATATTTATTTTTTATAAAACTAATCCCCAATATATGAACTTGGGTGGGGAGGGTAGCAGTCTTTCTTCCCAACAACCCAATCTACATTTAATACAAGAAGTCTTAAAGGGAAAAAATTAATTATTGAAGAGTATAATATACTATACAAGATAAAAGATGTTTTTCTTTGATATATCTTGGGATAAGAAGCAAAACAAAATGGAGTCTCATGACAAAAAACAAGGAATATTCCTGCAAACTTTTAAAAAACATGCACACCCCATATTAAAAACTTATGGGCTTATTCAAGAGAAGTCTGTCTACATCGCTATTTTCCTGACAACCAAGAAAAAATGTATAAACGTTGACCTAGCAAACTAATTAATGCTTTCAGAATCAAATATAATTGACAATAACATGATTCTTTCTGATGAGAAATATGACCTTAAGAACATACAACTATCCATTAATAATTACAACGTCCTAACTCAATTCAGTATTGTTTCAGTGGTATCATTTGATTAAGACAAGGTTGATATAATTCTAGGGTCACCTTGGTTAGATACATTGGGTACCTTCATGTCATGTTCATGCTCAACACAAGGAAAATGTTTTTTACATTTCCTTACAAAAAGAAGAATGCCACATTCCAGGTTGTTACACTGAAGTCAAGTTCAGGAGTTGTGTCATCTAAAGACTTCAAAGACATCTCGAAAGTGGTTTCTCAAGAAGATCATAAATCAACACAGAAGATGCAGACTCTAATTCGATAAAGTCATCATGGACAAAGAAGAAGAGATCTCTCGTCTAAGAGATCATAATCAGAAGTTGCTTCTTTAAATCAAGAAGGCTAAGGATAAGGCACAGTACAATCAAAGGCTAGAAGAGGAGGATCAATATCTTCATAAGAAACTATTAGAAACTATTGAAAAGAATGGTCACCTTAAGAAGCATAAAAAAGATCTAATATATTAGATTTAGAAGCTTAAAGAGAATGATAAATTGCAAGACAAAATGATTAGGAACCTTAAGAATGATAAATATTCGTTGGAAAAAGAATCAAAAAAAAAATTGATCCTCATCACAATTCAAAAAGAATTCAATCCAGTAGAAAAGCAAACAATCAAAACTACTTATCGACATCCCAATTATAAAAGTCATTTTGACCAAC
Organism: Pseudotsuga menziesii; assembly: GCA_001517045.1. Taxonomy (NCBI): domain Eukaryota; kingdom Viridiplantae; phylum Streptophyta; class Pinopsida; order Pinales; family Pinaceae; genus Pseudotsuga; species Pseudotsuga menziesii. The sequence continues at coordinate 41,026 of LPNX011031447.1, read as the reverse complement.
GACAGGGTCAAAAGGAACATAAACAAGGAAGTTATGATTTCATATGCGGAAGAACACAAAATCTACAACCTAAATAGAAAACAAGAAGATTTATCCAACAAAGTGACTAACAATCAGCTCTGATTAAAGTAAATCTTGTATGCATCACTTCCCAGGAAATGCAACATTTCAGTTCAGGAACTTGAAAATTATATCGCTATGTTTCATCAAGTGTCGAAGTTGCAGGCCCAAGAAGACATGAGAAGATGTTACAAACAAAAATAATGATAAGTCCTTCACTAAAAAAGCTTTGAGGACAAAGTTTCCCTTAAGGGGAAGGCAATGTTACATACCTAAATAAATAATAAATAAATAAATAAATATAAACAGTAATAAATTAAATATTAATAACTAAATGTAGGGAAGAGACACCTTGTGAAAGGTTATGTCTCGTCGCTAAGGCAACCCCTCTGTGGGTATTTATACAAGCCTCCCTTTTATTGTAAAATCATCTTTTATATATTATGAATTATTCAACAATTATATTTTTACTATGGAATTATCGTCAACTGGTTGACTAATCCATTGGAGGGTTTCGAGTACAACCAACTAGGTTGTTTCATATCCTAATTTAGACTAATGCATCACAAAGAAGGGTACTACATAGTGCACCACTGCTGTCAATGTTTCCTTCTAATAGAGCTTTAAGATATGAGAAATGGGATTGAAGCAATGAGAGAATAGGGCAACAAAGGCCTACTTAGGGATTGTGTATGATGCTTTTCTAACCCATGGTTGCAAATCTAAATTAGATGTCATTGCACTTATACGAATAAGGTAAAATGCTATTACCTTTTAAAAATTCAACATAGAAATAAATCATACACCATTTGTGAGATTAGGAAGCAAAGGAAAAAACAAAAAACAACCTTACTCCATCTCAAAAAAAAATCAAAGCGTCTCAATATTATAACTGAACTATCTAATTTTGTCATTGTGTTGATCCACCACAACACCCTTTTCTAGTGAACCTAGAAACATCAAGCTTTGGTGGAAATGGAATCATTTCTTCCTCGAAAAAAAAGCACAATTTGTTCATTAGATAAAACACCTTTTACATAGGCATAGTGGTCTTTACCAAACATATATTGTTTAAAAAACAAACACATATATCAATATTGTTTCATCAAAATATCATGCCTTTAGGTGTGATTGAAACAATTACATGTGGTCCATCATATACAAAAATATAGCTTAAATATGTAGATGACATCTTCATTCATTCCATGTGTAAGTAGAAATTGATAATTCATTTGATTCCAATTTTTTTTATTTTTTTTGTAATAAGAGTGACCAATATAAATAACTAGCTGGGATGGGGCCTTGGATCATTTTCCATCAATATGTATCTATCCATTTCCTTAAGAATCCATAATCTTATTCCTACCATTAATCCTTCCTTTGACAAATGGTCAATTGGCCTATTTCTTTCCTGGTGGTAGGAAATCTACATAAACAAATATGCTATTTTGTTTACCTCCTCATATATAGGTTGAATATTGAGATTTTTTGGTGGTTTCTTTAGTCTCATCCACTCTACACCCAACTTTGAGTCCTTTAATAGTTGAATATTATGTACATCTTTGGAGAGAGCAAGTAGAAGAACCAATTTTAAGACCATCAACTTTGCGTGATTATTGGAACTCAAACCCACACCAACAAAAAAGTAAATCCAATGATGATCATAAAAGTATAAGATACCTCCAGCCCCTACAATGGTCAAAACCCTATATGAAACACCATTCAAATAGGCCCAAATAGCCCCAATGCCTAGATTTATCTCTAACCTGAATATCAATTATTTGGGTTTTATAGGCAACATTATTTTGTGAAAAGAGTCCTAAAACAAACAAACTTTTCTAGACATATATATAATTAGCTCAATATAAGTTTCATTTAATATGACATTTGTTCTTCCCTAGAAAAGTACTCCACATCAGCAGGGAGTGCCAAAAAGGTCCTTAAAGTAGTTAGTAGTTACTTAGTGAAAAGACCAATAATTTGATACTAAATGAACATCGTATATGGGTCCACAAACCCATTTAAACAATTGATTTCCATGTCAAAATAATTTCCATTTAAGTATTTATTGTCATAATTGAATGGTCTATGTCCAACTATTATTAATGGGATTATGTAAAGAGAATTATTGGTCGGATACAATATGCAACGCAACATCATTACATGTGAAAATTTAACAGAAACAACCATAACAAGCTTCCAAAAACATGGCACAACCAACCACCACTAGGATCCAGATCAAAGAGCAATGCAAAGGATAAAGTACCACCCCACTGAGGAAACTACAACAAGATCATATGTGTCCCATATAACAGTCCCATATCAAACCAAATAACAACCTGGCGGGAGAAGCCACCAAATATACATAAATGTACAAAAAATAAATACATCTATATCCTGATAATGTCGATAAACAATGTTGATAAAATTGACCCGTAGAACAAACAAAGATCCAACCAACAAAAATGGGGGGTTGCACCAACAAGGAGTTGGCATAGTAGCCTCCAACCAGCTAGGAACCTGAAAACAAGAGAACCACGCATAATATACAATCGGAAATATGAAAAAGATGAACAAAAAATATGTATATGAGGCAAATAATACTACATGATAAACCAACAAATTGTTCTCATCGATTAACTGTTCATGAGCCCAGTGCTCTGAAAAAATGATGCCCTCTGAGGAAAGAAGATATTTTTTTGAGAGAATCCATTAGCTGGTTGTGTTCTCAATGAGAATTAGTGAAAGAGATCACATCAAAATATTTTTAAATATTTCTGATCTCCACCATCCAAGAAGATAGAACCATAACATGGAGATTTTTCCTCTCCAAATCCCATTGAATGACGATCCAGGAATCACCAACAATTTGCACATTGTCAATGTGGCATTTTCTTGCAAAAATCTATCCAAAGCTTGAAGTAGGAATCCCTATCCATCCAAAGAATGGCACCGGCCCCACTAAAATTGGCCCTGGCCTGGGACGCCCTATCAAAAAATACATGGGGATAGTCCAAATCAAGAGGATCCTGATGAACAAGTACAGGACAAATGATAGGACCCAAGTCTTTCTTAGATGTCAGAAAAGTAGCTACAACCCAACCATTGATAATGGATACCCCCACTTTCCTTTCATCAAATTAAAGTTTGTTCCTCACCTTATAAATATCTAAACAAATGAAATAGGAGAGTTCACCATGGTATGCAGTACTTCTAAAACAAGAGAGAAGACCCTCTGGGGAAATCATCTGATGCCAAAGCGCCTTAACATTCATTGCATATCTAACATGGAACCAAACAAACTGAGTAAAAGAGAAGAAAACAAAAAGATGGTCTACTGATTCTATGTTATTACTACAGATGGGGCATTTGTTTAGACCCACACACAAAGTTATCCCAAGTTAAGATTGAATCCTCTAGGGAAATCCATATGAAGAGCTTATGTTTTAGCAGAATCATCCAGTCCCAAGGAACCTTAAACCACAATTTATCCTCAACGACAACCTTCGAAACTAAGGAATCATAGGCCATTTTATCATTTATAGAACAATATTCCACATTCCAGGAGCAATGAAGAGAATCCTCCTCCGAGGAAACATGGATATTACCCCTCTGCAAACCAATAATATATTGTGACCATTCCACACCAAGAATCCTAGAAATACCCAATTGATGAGCACTTACCCAAGCATGGTTCTCACCTCTGCCAAATCCTGGAATCACCAACTAATTCAAAGTATAAAATCCATTGGCTCTAAGGAAAGAAATTAGCTCAGCTGACAACACGAATACTTTTGGACCATTGATGACTGGGTCTTATCCTACTTGGATCGTTTTACCATTTCCCGGCAACCAAGCTACCCAACCAACCAAAACCTGGAAGAGTTGACCACGTTGTTCCAAATTTTTGATACTCCTTTACATGTTTTTCCTTTTTTCTTATCCACTGTGGAACTGATAGGTTTTTCAAATATTTTTCCTTCAATTTTACTCCATAAACTGTCAACAAACAATGCCTTCTGGAGGCTCCTCGCAGACAAGGATTTTCCAAACCATAGATATTTTGCAAGGCCGAGCCCCTCAATTTTTTTGGGCGAGCTAAATGATTCCAGCTTACTAAATGAAATTTTTGCTTGTCCCTTTCACCAGACCAAATGAAGTTGAAGATATTTCTTCGAATACGAGAAAGGACGGATTTCAGGATTTTACACAAAGAAATCCTGTAAACAAACAAATTCTCCAATACCGATTTGGCGAGTGTTAAACGACCATCGAGTGATAATCAACACCAATACCATTGACGAATTCTCCTGCCAAACTTCTTTAATAACCATTGTAAGTCCTTTGAGGAATAATTGTTTGACTTTATGTATTATCATCCTAGGTATTTTGTCCCTGAATCAATGGGGACAAATATGAAAGGCAAGAGTTGTTTAATTAGATCAATAATGTCCATTTCCAATCCATTTTCTAAGAAAGTTGATTAGGTTTCACTGATAACCAAACCAGGAAGTCTTCAGAATAGATTTAATATATTCTTTATTATCATCCAATCCTCTGCCAGAGCATCCCCAAAAAGCATAACATCATCTACAAGTAGTAGATGTGTAACCGAAATCTGTAAAGTGATTCTAACACCCTTCAAAAAAACTTAAAAGTTTGAATTTGTTAATCAACTTGCTGAGACCTTCAACAACAAAAAGGAAAGGAAGATAAAGACACATTAAACAATGTAGTGTTACCCCTTTTGAGATTCACTTATAAAACTGATAAACTCTCTCATATTATTAGAAAAATTTGTGGTGCTCATACAACTTCCATACCATTTTATGTTAAAAAAATTATATTAAAATATATACGTCCCATCTTTCACAAGATTCACTTATAAAAGTGATAACCATCTTAGACTATTACAAAAGCTTTTTGGGGTTCTCATACAACTTCCATAGCATTTTATGTTTAACAAATTATATTAAAATATATGCGTCCCATCCTTAAAAAAGGAGATTAAGGGTATTTTCTTTGGGAGCCGACATTAAAACATTTAATAAATAAAGAAGTGATAAGGGTCCACACAAAACCATGGAACAAATCACATCCATTGAAATATTTAATTATTGCATGATAAGCCATGGTTGACAATTCATTCGTCTCAACATATTCCTAATGTAAAGACGATCATGGCCACCCGCCAGTTAGAAATTAATAGTGGTGTTAAAAGTAACATAACTTTTACTTTATTTAAGTATATAGTATTTCATAAATTTATTTTATACATGTTAAGTTTTATTATTAACATTGGCTATATAAGATGGTGGAGGGTTATTTATGATTTTAAAGTAAAGTTTTATTATTAACATTGGCATATAAGATGGTGGAGGGTTATTTATGATTTTAAAGTAACTACAGAAGTATTATATTTAACTAAAGAAGTATTATATTTAGGGAGAATGGTAATGGAAACAAACATCGAGGTCAAAAGTTTAGTAACATTTTAAGACTTGCATTTGAATCTTTAGAATAGAGAATTTTTCTTTTTTTGGGTCATAATGTAATTTAAAGTTTTATATACATATATATATCATTTTGTACATAAATATTTTTTAACAGTTGGTTTAACATTAGTTTTTAGAAGTTAATTTAATATTATTATTTTCATTTCTTTTAAATTAATAATCTATAAGTTGATATAATAATAACAAACAATGGAACTATGTTGGAGGAAGAGAAAGTATCTATCCACAAATTGGAATAAATCTAATTTACCATCCAATTTAAAACCACATATACTCTTGTGAACATTAAGGATGGAAGGAGGTCATCCCTACTCCTCTCTTGCCATAACAAGGTTAGATGGGTGGGTGGGAGTATTAATTTCCCATGGAGAAACTGGTGAGATATTTATTTCCAAGGGTAATTAACTTTTCCATTTTATTTCTTTCCACGGTGACTTGGATGGATTTAGCTTACAAAGTCATCACACTGTCACATCTTAAACTCAAAGAAAATAACCTTTGGGACTTATTCCATCACTACAATTATCCATTCTAAGACAGTCATCTCATACATAGACTCTCTATTGCTTAGTGACCTTCTCGGGATCCCAATTTAGACTAGTGCATCGTAAAGCAAGGTACTACATGATGTACCACTATTGTAAATGTTGTCTTCAAATAGGGCTTTAGGATATGAGAAATTGAATTAAAACAATGAAAAAATAAGACAACAAAAACCTACTAAGTAATTGTGCACTTTGTTTTCCTAACCTATAATTGCAAAGTTAAAATGAATATTATTACACCCATAAAAATAAAATAAAATATTATCGATTTTTAAAAAATCATCATATAAAAACACCACTTATAAAATTAGAAAACAAAAACAAAAAACAAAAATAACCTTACTCAATCTTAAAAAAAATTAAAAATAAAACTTTATTTATCATAACTCAATAATAATTTTGTCTGGGATGTTATCACCCCACAAGACCCCTAGGCCAATCAACCTACAAACATCAAGCTTTTGGGTGCAAATGGAATCTATAAACACACTTCCCTTTCCTTACATTATTTTTCTAATAAACAACATTTAACACTTCATAATTTTATATCTTTTATAAGTAGGTAGCAGTGATACACTTAATAATTTTTGTAATGATCAACATTTAACACTTAATAATTTTATATTTTTTATAACTAGTTAGTAGTGATTCACTAAAAAGACAAATAAGTGGATACTAAATGAACGTGGTATAAGGGTCCACAAACCCATTTAGGTAGTTTCCATGTCAGTAATCAAAAGGTCCCCACACCCCTTTAAGGGAAACAAATAATTTCCATTCAAGTATTTATTGTATAATAAGCTAAGCTTGACATAATTCAATTATGTATATCCTACCATTATTAATGGGATTCAATAGATTTTCTGGTGGGATTCAAAAACCAAAGCATCATCATTTTGAAAATTTAAATTTTAATATTATACTAATTAAAAATACTATGTGGATGGTTATTAGCGATTTAAAGCTATGAACCAATATATTTAATTTGTTTTATAATCAATTATGTATAGAGTTACAATATTAAAACAAAATTATTCAAAATATATATATAAAAGATTTTGAAAGTAAGTATATATATAACATATTACATAATTAAGTTTAATAAAGATACTGATACTTTATAAATATATAGTATATGAGTGGTTATGAGCGATTCAAAGTTATGAAGCATTCTATTTAATTTGTTTGTTTTACAATCAATTATTTATTACATTACATTATTAAAATCAAAATTATTAAAAATATTAAACAATGAAGTTTAATAAAGTAAGTGTATGTATAATACATTACATAAAAAGCTAAAGTTGAATAGAGTAAGTGTATGTATAATAAAGTTTTATATAGAGAGAAAGACAGGGATCACAAAAAAAAAAAACTTAATATTAATTTCAAATAATAAAATTGTATTATTATTATTTTTAATAAAATATTATAAAATTAGAATAATAGTAGATATGTGATAAGCTTTACAACATTTTGGTATAAGAGAATTTGAAAATATTGTGACATAAAGAAATGAGTTGATAAAAAAATATTCTCATAGTATGTACAACCTAAGTGGGCCTAATGGTTAAGAATATTTGTTTCCTCCTAAGATATCATAGGTTTATATTCTGAGGGGATAGTTTATAAACAAACACATGTGTAGGCTTTAGCAATTGCATCGCTATGCAAAGGGGGTCCCTTGTCCCACAAACAAGGGGTCTCATACACCAAATTGGTGTCTAGCTTGGCTGTGACTTAAAAATAGATTGCTAATATTGTTGTTATATCCAACTTGCAAAGACATTATATCTAATCCCCAAAACATGTGTTGAACTCCATAATTGATTAATCATTAAAATGCAAGGGAATTTGAAATTTTCATTTCAAATTATTTGATTGTTAAAACCAAAATGTGTATAAAATAATAATCAAGTTTTTTTTTAATTTATTTGTGAACTTTCAAAATAATAATAATAATTCCCCATGTGTCAATAGTAGACATAACACTAAAGGGTATCCACAAGCGAAGGAACGTGGTCATAGCTTGGGCTGCCACTTGTACTCTCCATGCACATTCATAATTAAAGCAAATATGGGAGGAGGAGGACCAACACTCCCAATCAATTGCACAAGACGATGGCAAGGATGATAGTGACATAAAAGAATGAGCTTGTGAAAGGTGAAATGGATTTGGGTTTTGTTAGATTTGAATTGGATAATCATGGTGATGACGAGAGAAATTATGAAGGAAATAGGATTTGGATCATGCTACTCATATTATGAATGTTTATACACCATATCAAGGTAGAATTCTCTCATCAACTCTCTAAAAAATCAATCCTACATAATCAATAACCCTTACTATCTTAATCTTTGGGAACACTCTTGAGAGAAGAAATGGTAGACGAGAGACTGGACGATGAGTAGAAGTTAAATAGTCCATGAATTCGGAAAAGGAAAATACAAAAGGAAAGAAAAACAATTGATAGCTTTGATTACATTAGAAAACACGGAGTCTACTCCTAAGGGTGGTCGCAAAGAGTAGGCGGATGCCTTTATTTTGGTGGGAGGGAGAACTCTTGGGGGTGGTAGAATTTTGGTGGGTGCCAATAGGGCTCCTAGAAGCAACAATAGAAGGTCGGTGGGTGACTACATAATTCTTGTGATTGATAGCAAAGAGCCTCGAATTGGACTCAAAATATTTGAAGATGATGAAAGGTTTCATATGGATGGGAGTAGAGATATTGTGGGGGATATAGAGTATTTGTGGAGGGATGTAGAATCCCGAAAGAATGAGCCTATACTCAAAATATAAGTAGGGAAATAATTCATAATTGGCTTTAGCATCTAATGGACAATCAAGGAACATAGGTAACTCTTTCCGTGCTCTTTCCCCCCCTCTCTCAAGTCAATATATTTTTTTTTACTAGTAAACATCCCTGGTAAGAAAATCCAGATAGTCGCCCCCACCAAAAGAATCAAGAGTTATCAACATAAGCCTAGGATTGAGAATGAAATCAAGGAGGAAAAGGCCACATATATCCTCCACATCCTAAAACATCCCAAAAAAACTTCAAGAGGAAGAAACCTGGGTCAAAACTGACAAGGATTCTCCAACTGTTGAAATAGAGCAGCAACATATGCAACAATGGATATAGGATGCAAGTTCCTTCAGAATAATGGAGACAAAATATCGAAAGACAATTTTACTCTACTAGAAAACCAAACTATATTAGGAAAGGTTTTAATGGATAACCAAGTAGAACATGATAGAAGGGAAGAGGAAATCCATAGGAATCTTCATAATATCAATGACAAGATTGACACCCTCAACAATAGGTTTTAATCTCTTAATTAAGGCCCTCACAAGTCTTAACAACAAATTGAACACCCTTGCAAAGCATACAACATGCATGGTCTTTAAGATGAGGCTTATTCCACAACAAAACGAGGACCTTGCTCCCATTACTACAGTGCTAGCTATCTCCATTGTAGATGATGAATAGGATAGACTATTATCTAACTATTACTCAGTTGTTTTTTTATCAGTTATAAAGTTATATGTTTTATTATTATAGTAGTGCAATCAAACTTCTTAATGCTTGTTTTGGTATAAAGACAAACATATGGACAAAAACTAAGACATTTAGGCATTGGGACTGGTCTGGTTTCCCAAGTGGTGGACCAACCTAGTGCAACCTATGTTATCTCTTTTTTGATATGATATAAAATAAACTAGTTGATAATAATAATAATAATTGTAATAATAATAACAATAATAATAATAATCTTTTTTTAAGGTCATAGGATTACAATCTAGCTAGACATCAATTTTGTGTATGAGATCCCCTTGTTTGTGGGACAATGTCCCCCTACATATAACCTTTTGAGTGTTAAAGTCAAGGATTTTGGGTCCTATTGGTGGGATCCAGTAGTTTTCACTCTCCTCGCCTAGCATCAAGGATCAAACCCCATTGATACATTGGTCCGTTGTGATAAGGCTCAAAGGTAGGTGACACATGGGATAAAGGCTCACCTTGGTGGGCTTCAAGACGTCTCAACCCTTGTTGAGTTACAAGTTATTGGTATACTTGACTTGTGGGTTGTTGGATATACTCTTGGGTATATAGTGACAGTTGTTGGATTTGAACCTAGGCCTAGCCTAAGTAATCCTGACAAGTTACTGATTCCCAATAATTAAAAAAAAATCTATAGAGATGTACATACAAAATAAGATTTTAAAATAAACTAACTATTTTTTAAAGTTTGATAAATCAAAATGGTCTCTCCACACACACACACATTAATTAGGGAAACTATTTATTGTGAACAAGAAGGTTATATTCTGCATGTTCAAATAGAGTTAGGTTTTTAGAGTTTCTAGTCATTTTTGTAATTAAATGTTAAGCTGCATAAATCATCCTTTTCAAACAAAATAATCCCTACCTTGTCTAAAGATAAATTCATTATTATTTAATTAAATGTAAAGAGACCTCTTTGAAATAGTATAATAAGAATATTTTTAATAATTTGAGAGAGTTTATATTAAAAATTGGATGATAGAAAATGTTTTGAATTTTTAATGAATTATATCATAATACATTAAGTGGACTTAATAGTTAAAAACATGTTTTTCCTCCTAAGAGATCACATATTCAAATCCGAATGGAGTTAGGATATTGACATCTCCGTAAAATTTAGTAGTCAAATCGATGTGTGGAGGGGGTCCTTTGTCTTACAAACAAGGAAGTATCATACACCAATTGGTCTCTAGCTTGACCGTGACCCTATTATTATTATTAATAATAAATTCTCAACTCTCTTCCTATTAATTTGACCTTTTATTGGTTATTATTTTCTTTCTAAGTTGATGTGTATGAGAACATGCATAAATTTGATTGGATAGACCCAATTTCAAAGTTTAGAAGACCTTAGCATTGCAACATTGTTCTCTCCATTTTTTAAAGCAATTTTAATCCTTTTGTTCTTTCCAATTGGCTCAATTATTCAAAATGTTGGTCTTAGGGTAAATTTTGAAAAATAAATGTACTAATTGCACAATTTATGTTGTCTATAGATATTTATCACCTATTGTTGGGAATGTCATGGTAGTTTAATAGGAGATTTATCAATAATGAAAGAAGAAATACCTACACATTGGAAAAGAATGGGATAAAGTTTAATTTTTATATTTCAAATGAAGAAGTGGAGATGTTCGAAAAGTGATATTAAGTATAGCCTTGACATATGTGAAGGAAGTGGAGCAACAAGAACCTTTGAAGTTGGTGGTTAAAGAAAATGAATAAGACATCATTGGTGTGAAAGTAGTAACACTTTCGAAGGAGTGTATGGTAGTTTATCATTCCCATAATGTTTTGTGTGTTGGTATGTTTGCAAGAAATGTAAGAAAGAAGGTGGAGGATGTGGCCGTGAGGAGATAGCCAATAAAATAGTTGACAGTGAAGAGAATGGGGTGTAATCGTGTAGGCGATGCAACATCGTTTTGGATGAGCCTAGTCGACTAGTCAACTAGGTTCCTCCAACCAACTAGAGATTGCTTGACTTAGTCAGTCAACTTGGTTAGGCCAATCGAACAAGAATTTAGGAAGTTAAAAATGTATAATTGTCTATGAACTATATAATAGGCTGGTGAGCCAAAGGATGCAACGTTTATTTTGTACATGGTGGTCAAGTAATAAAGACAACTTGTTACTCATGCCACCATTACTTGTATTCTTCTCATATATTTATGTATGTGTGTATGATCTTGCATCGTGTTATGTTTGTTGCTCTACTAGTAACCATATGTAATCCCTTAGATTACAACATTGGTTATGTTTCCAATAGAACTAAATCGATATAAAAGGATGATCACCCTTGCATAAATGGTAAGTAAGGAGGAAAATAGAGAGTGATGGAATCGAAAGATATCAAATTACATCCAAAATTATGTTAGAAGTAACAAGTTGACCATTGCTAAGGCCAAAGAAAAGTTTTTCACTGAATCACATGAAAAATTTATAGAAGTTATGACTCATGAGATTAAGAAGTTGGTCGATCGGGTTCATGAGAAAAATCAACCCTCGTAATGAAATATTGTTGATGCACAGACTCAACAACAAAGGACAAATGAATCTGTATGAGTGGCTTGAGCAAATAAGCATCGACTACTATGAAGAGTAAGCTGTTGAAGAGATGACTTCAGTGGATGAAATCAAAGCCATATTTTACAACGACTTACACGACTCCTTTTTCATCACAATATCGACTCTGCTATTTAAATTTTTAATTGAAAAGGGAGTCAGTCAAATAGTTCAGCCTTGACCTCCGATGGACCCTAGTGCATGTTCAAATTGGTAAGACAAACAAAAAGACTATGAGTGTTTCGTCTGTGAGCAAGAGTGGGAGTGGAGCATATCGGTTTGGACCTCCTTGTAGCTGGTGGGCTTGGGCCTCCTTGTAAATGGCGGGATTGGAACCCCTTATACCTAGTGGGATTGGGCCTCCTTTTAGTTGGTGGGTTTGGTCCATTGTGGACTTGAGCCTCCTTGTAGCGGGCGAGATTGGGCCATTGAGGACTCAGGCCTCCTTGCTAATGGTTTGCTTGAGCTATTGTGGGATTAGTTCTCCTTGCTAATGTGGCCTTAGGCCTCCTTGCACCTTAGGATATCCTTCATGATCACATGGGTTTTCTATTTGGGCATGGGCATGGACGTCTGCTAGCTATTTGGGCATGGAAGCCCATGTTTTAAGTTTTTGTTTTTTGTTTTCTTTTTTATTATTTATATCGTTTGATTATTAATTGTTGTTTTATTGGTTTTAAGTTTTGTTTTGTTTGTTTATTAATTATATATATAATATAGTATACATAATATGTAATATATTACATAAATATAGTATATTATATATTATATAATTAAATATATTCGATGACAAAGAGGACATCGAGGATCATGAAGTTGGCAATGGGAATGGTGAAGATGGTAATGATGATTATATAATCACATCATAGTCATAATATAACCACATCATCGGTGACCGCATCATATTCGTCTCCATCATCATTGTCATTTACATCATTATCGTCATCCTCATTATCATCATCATCGTCGTCGTCGTCGTCGTTGTCACCATCATCATCATATGTGTCATCATCTTGATTATAGTGTTTAAGTATTATAATGATTAATTGCTAAGGGTTATATTTTCAAGATAGTGCCTAGGGCATATTTTGGTTGGGGTTTTGCGTTCAAGATTTATGTAGATTATAGATTTAGATCAAGGGCTACATTTGTTTCAATTTAGGTATTATAAGAGCTAAAGGGGTTATATAAATTAATGATTATATGGATGAGGGTTTACAACATGGTTTCAAGAATTGGTTTTAGACAATGTAAAGGTTACAATGGTTAAAGGTTAAGGATTATATGGGATAGGGGTTATGGGAGTTAAGTTCATAAGGAGATTCAGGGATCAAGATATTTGGGTTATATGGGTTTAGAATTGTGCTTTCGAGGGATTAAGTGGTGATGTTCATGGGGGTTAGATATGCATATATCAGGGCATCGAGTGTTCAAGATTATAAGGGTTATACTATTATGAGATAAATTGTTTATAGGGTTTATGGATGATAAGGGTTTAAGGATGATAATAATCAATGCTTAGCAAATATAGGGATTAGGTTCTTATGGGTAATGAGTTAGGGTTTAGTTTTCTTGGGTTTTTATGTTAGGAATTATAGATGTAAGTAATTAGAGTAATAAAGAATACATATTAGTACTAACAATAGTTAGGGGTTATAGTTAATATACATGTTAAAAATTCTAAGGGTTTAGTGGTTGGTGGTTCTAAAACTTATAGTGGTTATAGGTCATCTGGGTTTGGGGAAAAACATTATATTCATTATACAAATTAATAGCCATAGGTTTCAGAAGTTACGAGTCATAGGGGTTATAAGGGCTAGAGGGTTATTATAGTAAATTAGTTACAAGTAATAAATTTTGAAATTATAGGTCTACGAGTTAGGGGTTATAACATATATGATTTTGACATTAGGATTTTAAAATTGTTATGGGCTATAAGGGTTATGGGTTTAGCATTCAATGGGTTAGTATAATGGTTTTCGATTGTAATAATTATGTGCCTTAGATTCTAGAATTTAAGAGTTTGATGTTAGAGATTACCATTTGCACAAGGTATTTTGTGGACATGGAAGATTTAGGTCACATGATAAAATTTAATTGAGTCCCTCAGGGCTACTAGCTACTCTTAAGAGTTCCTTCTCACTCAAGGTGATCCAAAATATGTTATTGTATAATTTGTCATCTATTTTGGTAATTTCTTGGTGGAAAAATAGGAGCTATTGCTTTGTAGGGTCCATTTTAGGGGCAAGTTTCACTTTAGTGATTTGGGCCTAGAAACTTTTAAAGCGTTTTTTAGGCCTTAAAGTACTATTTTGGTAGTCAAAACTTTGTAAACAAAGTTCCTAGCTCTTGAAATTGTTTTCATTCAACCAAATTTATGGTTTAAAATGAGCCTCCTAAGGAAAATAATAAAATAATTGTTATAATAATAAAATAATATAATTGAATTTTGGAGTAAGAGAGAAAAAAACTACTTTTTACCTTCGTATTTTCAACATATCTCCTTTTCATTTTACTCAAATTTCGAGCAGAACACTCATTGGAGTCATAATTAAATTCCACATCCAACGAGTACCTGCTTTGCATACTTTTGAAGGACCCAACCCCACTAAAATGCGAAATACATTTAAAAAAAGGTGTTACTTTCAAATAACATGTTTTTTTAATGTATTTCAGGTTTTTCATGGGGTTGGGTCCCTTAAAAGTATGTAGTGTGGGTACTCGTTGGATGCATAATTTAACTATGCATTTAATGCTCCTACTTGAAATTTGAGTAAAACAACAGGGACAAAAGTTGAATATACAAATTAAAAAAAAAATATGACAAATATGTAAGTCAATCATTATGGTTGACTATTTTCTTGAAATTCTATTGGTTCTTGAATTCAATGACTCTTTTCTAGCTCCCACAAGTTGACCTATCTTGTTGACCACCATGGTATAAAGTGGATTGCATGTTAGCATCAATTACTCACACATTTGGAGCTAGTCATGTGGATTTTTAGGAAGATTTTAGAGGGTCTAAAACCTTAACCCTAATCGAGAGTTGAGGCATGCGAAAACCCTAACTCTAACTATAGATTACTTTCAAGCATGTTAAATATTGGGAAACTAGGAAAGGAAGGGGATCCATTCTCATTGTATTGTTTAATGTTGCATAGTTGAGCAATGCATTTAGGAGTGGGATATTGAAACATAACATAGGAAGTAAATCTTGTAATGACCATCAAGGCCATAATAATCCATGACAAACCAATAACGAGTGCACTCTTTTTATATGCATTTCATAACTAGGAAGAGAAAAGCAAGACATAGGCCCCATCTTCCTATTTGGTTTTCTCATGTTAAGGTTTTCGAAAGTATGTATACATGTTGTGTTATTTGCTCAACTCATTCATTTTGATTTTAGTATTTATTGTTTTGGGAGTAACCTTTCTACCTGACCATTTGCACCGATCGGACGACCTAGCTCGTGTGAGCTTTCACATCATGCGTTGCTGGTCGTCCGATCAGTGCAAATGGTCAGATAGAAAGTTTACTCCATTGTTTTGTGTGTTAAATTAGTAATATTAAATATAAAATCTAAAACAAAATACTATATCATAAGAGACAACAAAATATTGCAAAATATGTTGGGATTTCAATAAAATATCTACAACAATTTATTGTTCACAAAGAAATTAAAAATCATAATTAATATTAAAGAGCATAAATTTACATACATAAACTTTAATAATATAATATTACATTAATTTTTAAAAATATAATATTACATATGAATAGCCTAAAATGTTTCATGATTAACCCATAAAATTTCCAAGGTAGACAATTTTATCCAGGTTCACAAACCTCAATCCAAATCCAACCATAACATTTTTTAAAATGAATAAAATTATTTAATTTAAACATAAATTTGCAACCCCTAACATTTTTCTCTTTAATATTTTTAATTTCTTTTTTGTCTTTAATATTTTTAATTTCTTTCTTATCTTTAATATTTAATTTCTTATTTTTTATTTGACCAAACCCACATCCACCACTAAAATAATAAAAACAATAACCTTCTACCTTAAAAACCATTTTGAAAAAAAAAAAAAAATTAAAATAAATACAATATTTATTCATAAAATTTAAATACTTAATTGAATTTATTTTACACTACAACTTTGTACGGACTAATAAATCCAAAACTCTAAATACTATTAACAATTAATATTGTTATTTAAAGAAACCTCGTGATACTTTCGGAATCTTGGTCTTTCACTATACACCAAATATCAATCATCATGGCGTCCTTTCTGGTCTCTAAAAGTCACACATGACATTACAATATATAAAGAGTGTTGCCCCTTTGAGATTCACTTATAAAAATGATAACCATATTAGATTATTACAAAGGATTTTTTTGGGTGCTCATACGCCTTTCATAACATTTTATGTTAAAAAGATTTATATTAAAATATATGTGGTCCATCCTTGAAAAAGAGATTTTCATTGGGATTTGATATAAAATGCTTTTGTCAATAAAGAAGTGATAAGAATCCACATACTCTACACAAAACCATGGAACAAATAATTTCTAATTAATTATATTTAATAATTATTAAATAATTAATTGGTTTTAACATTGTTTTTTCAAGCATGAAAAAACAATTCCTTGTTATTCATTAAAAAACAAAAAATCATGTGACCACATAAGCTTGTCTAACGTAGTCTTTTCTATTAATATAACAAATAGTTATCAATCTCAATAACACACCTTTCTAATGTACTTTTTCATAGCACTATAAAATCAAAATTACACACAAAAAATATGCTACTTAGAATAGCTTTAGAGATCCATTTGAGGCCACAAAGTCTTCTTTTTTCATATTTTAAATACCCGTCCATTAGTCTCACATTCCTCTTTGAAAGTTTATCAACTATCATATTGAGTTTACGGAAGATATGAAAAAATTTGATATGAATGAATTGCTTCTTCAAGTCCATTATCATGTTGCACCACTGTTCCAACCTTGATACCTATAGCTTTGAATTGCCTTTTACCCACTCCAAAATCACTCTCGAATCACCTACCACTTGTATGTGCTCATGCCAATATACCTGAAAAAACAAAGAAGATCCCACAAAGCAAGTAGCTCAGCATGAGTGCTGGTTTGCCTTCCACAACCCATCCAAATATGGAAAAAATGAATGTTATTTAATTTCAACAAGATCCCAGTTCCACATAAACCCGAAGAAGTAACACCATCAAAGAAGGCAACAATAATATCATATGCATATCCAGACATAATAAGATTTCCGATTTTCTTGTGTTTTGTTTCTTATAATAATCAAGAAAAGGTCCAACAACTAGAGATAATAGAATATACTGAAGATTTGCAATCTTCAAAAGTAACTAAATTCCTTGCTTTCCATATACCCCAACAAAGAGAAAAATCTTTTTATATCTACCCACTTGTTAAACCAATTTTCCAAAAAGGTTTCAAAAGTTTCTTACTTCCAACTGCCTATGAAATTTAAAATCCTACAAACTTTTGCCCATACCATCTTGAATGAATGATAGTGAACAATAAAGTTTCACTATTTTGCCTTTCCATCTTGAATAAATGATAGTGAACAATAAAATTTCGCTTTCACATTCCAATAAATTATAGATACACATGGACCAACAAATCCTTTTTTAAGGAAGTTTCCTTGTTAATATTTTCTTTTCAAAACATAGTTATACAAAACATTTTATTTTAAGTAGATCATTCCACTTAAACATATTAAGTTGAACTATCATTGACCTAAAATTAAATAGAGCCCCTAAACATGCCATTATAAACATGCTTAGCTGTAAACACAGCTAAGCATTCCATTTGATTTATTCCAGCCTTACATTAAGACATCCTCTCTATCCATCACTTGTATGCATAACTGGAGCAATCCATAAATATATCTCACTTGTATGCCTAACTGGAGCAATCCATGAATATATTTGTTCTATTAAGCATATTCATAATGTAAAGAGGACCAAAGAGGACCACGCACAAATAGAAAACTTACAATGGTTTTAAAAATATTTATTAAAATGTTAAATTTCATAATTAAAAATGTTGAAAAAGAAGTAAGATAATTTTTACTTTATTTAAATATTTCATTTCATAAACTTAATTTATACAAGTTTTTATTAACCTTTGTAGGTTTTTATTAAAATTTCAAGAATGGTTGGCAAGAGTCGGGAGAGCCATTTATGATTTTAAAGAAACTATAGAAGTATTATATGCATTAAGGATAGGTATGGAAATATAAAGTATTATATGCATGGAGGATAGGTATGGAAATAATGTGAATATAATAGCGTTCATCCATTCATTTTTTTTGGAAACAATGTGAATATAATAGTGTTAGGGGATTTTTTTTAAGTCATCCATTTATTTTTGAAGCTAAGAAGATATCTCTTTTTTTATTTTAATATATTTATCTTATGTATAAAGATTTTTTTTTGAAATTTGCTTAACATCATTTTTCTTTTTTCCTCTAAATCAACAATCCATACGTAGATATAATGGCAAAGAATGGAACTATGTTGGATGAAGGGAAGTTATCCATTTAATATCTGGAACAAGTTTACTCCACCTCCCAATTTTAAATAAGAGATCATCTTGTGAACATGAAGGACGGAAGGATGGCATCCCTACTCCTCCCTTATCATAACAAGGTTAGATGGGTGGGTGGGAGTATCAACTCCCTAAGGAGAGAGTGGTCAAATATTTATTCCCAAGGGAAATTGAATTCTCCATTAAATTTTCTCCTCCCCCTCTAGTTGGATGGATTTGTCTCACAAAGTCAACACATTATCGCGCCTCAATCTCAAAGAAAATAATCTTTGAGAATTGTTCCATCATTGCAACTATCAATTTTTAGAAATGTACCACAAACATGGACTCTCTATTGCTTGGTGACCTCGCTGACATCATGGTACATGCCTAAACAAATAATAAATAAATATAAACAATAAAAAATTAAATATTAATAACTAAATGTAGGGAAGACACACCTTATGAAAGGTTATGTCTCATCAGTAAGGCAACCCCTGTGTGGGTATTTATACAAGTCTCTCTTTTATTGTAAAATCATCTTTTATATATTTATCAATTATTTAGCAATTATATTTTTACTATGGAATTATCGTCAATTGGTTGATTAATCCATTTGAAACAATTGGTTGATTAATCCATTTGAGGGTTTCGAATACAACCAACTAGGTTGTTTCATTGGTATCAGAGCGTTCTGGTCCAGCTTTTGGATAAAGATTTAGACCTTGTCTGGTTATTAAAATTTAATAATACTTTATTATTAATATTTTACACTTGGTGAAAATTGTTTTTAACCATTATCCTAGGGTTTCCTAAAATTGTGGTTGTATAAACAAGTCATAAAATAAAGTATAAAAAGTTAAAAAAATAAAGGATAAGAAGAAGAAAAGGAGAAAAAACCCATTGTATTACAAAACCACACTTGAGTTTTTTAATAAAAAAACCATTATATTAATAAAAATAGGTTTGATGATAGAATGAAAGAAAAATAATTAAATTATAGAGTGAATGATCAATCATATTTTTTAGGATTAAAGTGGTTTACAAGTCCATTTAAGAAAATATTTATTTTTTATAAAACTAATCCCCAATATTTGAACTTGGGTGGGGAGGGTAGCACTCTTTCTTCCCAACCACCCAATCTACGTTTAATATACAAGAAGTCTTAAAGGGAAAATTTTTTATTGGAGAGTATAGTATACCTACACAAGATAAAATTCCTTTCATTGATATATCTTGGGATAAGAAATATAACAAAATGGAGTCTCATGAAAAAAAAGAAGGAAGATTCCTGCAAAATTTTAAAAAACATATACACCCCATATTATAAAACTTATGGGCTTATTTAAGAGAAGTCTGTCTGCATCTCTATTTGCATGACAACCAAGAATAATTGTATAAGCATTGACCTAGCAAACCAATTAATGCTTTCAGAATCAAATATAATTGACAATAACAAGATTCTTTCTGATGAGAAATATGAGCTTAAGAACCTACAACTATCCATTGACAATTACAAAGTCCTAACTCAATTTAGTATTGTTTTAGTGGTATCATTGGATCAAGATAAGGTTGATATAATTCTAGGGTCACCTTAGTTAGATACATTGGGTACCTTCATGTCACCTTCATGTTCAACACAAGGAAAAAGTTTTTGACATTTCCTTACAAAAAGAAGAATGCCACATTCCGGGTTGTTACACTAAAGTCAAGTTCAAGAGTTGTGTCATCTGAAGACTTCAAAGACATCTCAAAAGTGCTTTCACAAGAAGATCAGAAATTAATACAGAAGATGCAGAAAGAATTTGATAAAGTCATCATGGACAAAGAAAAAGAGATCTCTCGTCTAAGAGATCATAATCAGAAGTTGCTTCTTCAAATCAAGAAGGATAAGGATAAGACACAATACAATCAAAGGCTAGAAGAGGAGAATCAAATTTTTCAGAAAAACTATTAGAAAATATCGAAGAGAATGGTCACCTTAGGAAGCATAAACAAGATCTAATATATCATATTTAAAAGCTTAAAGAGGATGAGAAATTGCAAGACGAAATGATTAGGAACCTTAAGAATGATAGAGATTCGTTGGAAAAAGAAGCAAAAACGAATTCGATCCTCATCACAGTTCAAAAAGAAGTCAATCCAGTAGAAAAGCAAACAATCAAAACTCCTTATCGACACCCCAATTATAAAAAGTCATTTTGACCAACAACAGAGTCAAGAGGAACATAAACAAGGAAGTTATGATTTCATTTGCGGAAAAACACAAAATCTACAACCTAAACAGAAACAAGAATATTTATCCAACAAAGAAACCAACAATCAGCTTCGATTAAGGTAAATCTTGGATGGATCACTTCCCAGGAAATGAAACATTTCAATTCAGGGACTCGAAAATTATATTGCTATGTTTTGTCAAGTGTCGGAGTTACAGGTTCAAGGAGACATGAGAAGATGTTACGAACAAAAATAATGATAAGTCCTTCACTAAACAAGCTTTGAGGACAAAGCTTCCCTTAAGGGGAAGGCAATGTTACATACCTAAATTAATAATAAAAAAATAAATATAAACAATAATAAATCAAATATTAATAATTAAATGTAGGGAAGAGACACCTTATGAAAGGTTATGTCTCGTCACTAAGGAAACCCATGTGTGAGTATTTATACAAACCCCCCTTTTATTATAAAATCATCTTTTATATATTTATGAATTATCTAGCGATTATATTTTTACTATGGAATTATTGTCAATTGGTTGACTAATCTATTGGAGGGTTTCGAATACAACCAACTAGGTTGTTTCACATCCCAATTTAAACTAATGCATCACAAAGAAGGGTACTACATAATGCACCACTACTGTCAATGTTTCCTTCTAATAGAGCTTTAAGATATGAGAAATGGGATTGAAGAAACGAGAGAATAGGGCAACAAAGACCTACTTAGTGATTGTGCATAATGATTTTCCAACCCATGGTTTCAAAGCTAAATTAGATGTCATTGCACTTATACAAATAAGGTAAAATGTTATTACTTTCTAAAAATTCAACATAGAAATAAATCATACACCATTTGTGATATTAGGAAGCAAAGGAAAAAACAAAAAACAACCTTACTCCATCTCAAAAAAAAATCAAAGCTTCTCAATATTATAACTCGACTATCTAATTTTGTCATGGTGTTGATCCACCACAACACCCTTTTCCAGTGAACCTAGAAACATCAAGCTTTGGTGGAAAACACCATCGAAAACACCTACAATAAACCCTATATGAAAACACCATCGAAATAGGACCAATGCCTAGATTTATCTCTAACCTGAATATCAATTCTTTGGGTTTTATAGGCAACGTTATTTTGTGAAAAGAGTCCTAAAACAAACAAACTTTTCTAGACATATATATATATATATATAACTAGCTCAATATAAGTCTCATTGAATATGACATTTGTTCTTCCCTAGAAAAGTACTCCACATCAGCAGGGAGTGCCAAAAAGGTCCTTAACGTAGTTAGTAGTTATTTAGTGAAAGACAAATAATTAGATACTAAATGAACGTCGTATATGGGTCCACAAACCCATTTAAACAATTGATTTCCATGTCAAAATAATTTCCATCTAAGTATTTATTGTCATAATTGAATGATCTATGTCCAACTATTATTAATGGGATTATGTAAAGAGAATTATTGGCATACAATATGCAAAGCAGCATCATTACATGTGAAAATTTAAATTTTATTATTTATACTAATAAATATATATAGTATTAAATATATATAGTATATCAATGGTTATTAGCGATTCCAAGTTATGAAGCAATATATTTAATTTTTTAAATCAATTATTAAAATCATTACATATAATTAAAATCAAAATTATTAAAAATATTAGAAAATAATATTTATTGAGAGATAAATGTACATATAATTAAGCTTAATAAGGATATATGTACGGGAAATTTAACTTTTATTATTAAATCTAAATGGTTATGAGCGTTTCAAAGTTATGAAACAATACATTTAATTTGTTTTATAATCGATTATGTTATTGTATTACCATATTAAAATTGAAATTATTAAAAATATTAATTTTTTTTGGGAAGGTAAGTGTATATAAGTCTATTCTAGCTTTTAGTAAAAATGATAAGAGTCTGGGGCCAGATGGAATACCTGTGGAGGTATATAGAGCTCTTTTTGATGTTTTAGGCTTGGACCCACTAAGGGTTGTTGATGATTCCCGAAAGTCTGGTAAAATACCTGTTGTTTTCAATTCAACTCTGATTGTTCTGATTCCTAAGATTGATCTTCCTAAATCGTTTGAAGATTTTAGGCCAATCTCTTTATGTAATTTCATTTATAAAATTTTTGGCAAGATTATGTCTATTCGGATTAGGAAGGTTTTGGGCAGGTATATATCTAGCGAGCAGTTTGGGTTCTTACTTGGTAGACAGATTTACGATGCTATTGGGGTTATTCAAGAATGTTTGCATACCATCTGCAACAAAAATTTGAAGTCTATGGTGTTTAAAGTTCACTTGTCTAAAGCATATGACAGGGTTAATTGGTCTTTTTTAGAGTAATCCTCTCTAAAATGGGGTTTTCTATACCTTTTATTACCTTGATTATGAGTAGTCTGTCATCTGTATCTTTTTCTTTACTCATTAATGGTGCAGCTACCACCTTCTTTAAATATGGTAGAGGATTGAGACAAGGTTGTCCCCTTGCTCCACTTATGTTTCTCATTGTTGTTGAAGGATTGGGCAGGGCTCTTTTGGAACCTAAGGAGAGTGGTGATTATATTGGTATTTCTTTTGGCAATGACATCTCATTATCTCATGTCTTATTTGTTGATGATATTGTCATGATTACTGATGGTTCTGACCAATCCCTATCTTTCCTTTATGAGATTTTGCAATTTTTTTGTAAGGCATCTAGGATGCGGATAAATGAAGATAAATCATCTTTGATGCACTATGGGCTGGATGAATCTGAGCTTATTTCTTTACAGAATATTTTCAGTTTGTTGTTGATATTCTTAAGGTTGGCTTGAAGTATCTTGGGTTCCATCTTAAACCCTGCAGATATCTTTTGAAGGACTGGGACTAGCTGATAGCAAAGGTGGAAAAGAGAATCAAACAATGGAGTTTTCGGTGGTTATCCAAGGGAGGTAAGCTAATTCTGATAAAATCAGTTTTAGAGGCTATACCTATGTATTGGATGCATTTCTGAATTCCCATGGGCATAATTGGGAAGATTAGGAAATTATGTTTCAAATTTTTATGGGCAGGAAATTCATATTCTTCTGGAATGGTTTGGACTTCTTGGAAAGCTTTAGCGTGCCCAAAATTTATGGGAGGTTGGGGGTTGAAGATACCTGTGGTATTTGCTAAAGCATTGGTAGCAAAGAATGTTTGGAATCTTATTCAAGGTTCAGGCCTGTGGGTGCAGATTGTATTACAGAAATATGTTTCTCCTTTTCCTTATTAGAATGGATTAGAGTACCGGAGAAAAAGAAGAAATGCATGTCTATTGTTTGGAAAATTGTACTCTAGTATTTTGATCTTATTGGAAACTTTCTTATTTGGAAGGCTGGAAATGGAGCAGATGTCAGAATTGGTCTTGATCCCTGGGTTGGTTGTAAGTGGAGACACATTCTACCTACCAGTTTGATTGATAAACTTCACTCTATGGGTATTTATTCTCTTAAAGATATTGGTTGTTCTGGTATGACTCTGTTACTGGAATAGGGCTGGCTCTCTGCAGATTTGGTTGGTTTAGAGGATCATCAGGACATTACCTCCTGGAATGGTTTTTTGACTATTTTAAAATCTAATCATGTTAGATTGTCAAATGATGATGATATTTTGATTTGGAATAGAAATGTGTTGATGTAATTGTAACTTCGGAATGTATTCACTTGTATATATTATGTATTGTACCCCGATGTTTATTCCAGGAAGTATTTGTAATGTAATTGAGTCATGTCATGTCCCGATGTTCCGATCAGGAGTTTCTATAATGTAAACAAGTCATGTCAAGTCATTGTGGGTAACCCTCCTATTGATCAAGGGTTAAAGTCCCCATAGTTCCGGGGGCATAGGGTTATTAGACTCTCCTAGTGAAGTCAGCCCTAGTGAGTTATTGTCAAGTCAAGAATTAGTATAAATAAAGAGTGAGCCTCTCTATTTATCACACACTCACTCACACTTAGTTGTAGAACATAGCTGAGGAAGAAGAAGTTGTTGGGGCTAGAAAGAAAGAGACTACTGTTGTCGGGAGATCATCTTACAGTTTTGGGGTTTTTCTTTTGGTGTTGATTCTATCTCTGAGGAAGTTATGGGGTTTTCTCCATTTATGGTTTCCCCGAGGAAAAACATTGTGTTCATTGTCTCTTGTGCTTGATTGGTGTACTTGTTATTCTCTCAATTAAAGATCCTAACATAGTGCTAGCTTGAATGATAAAATTCTAACATGGTATCAGAGCTAACCAGAGAAGAAGACATTATACAACTATAGAAGCTAGGGCTTCTTACTTTTTGGTTCTCTCTCCACAAGCCATCAACAAAAGTATGCTATATTGACTCTCCATTGAAGGGCACATCTTTCTGTCGAAGCGGAATTCAATTTCGAGCATTTTCAGTTTTCGGTGCGGGAAATTAGGGCTTTCTACAGAAGAGGAATTTTTGAGTGAGCCCAGCATGGGATTTCTCTCCTCATCAAAATTGAATTTTAGAGACCTGGGTCGAGATTTTTGGTTGGGTGAAACTCTGGGAAAGTCAAACCCTAGTTTGACCCCGAGTCGAAAAAACCCTAAATACTAAAACACGTAAGTTTTGGTACATTCGCTATATCTCTGGATTGGAGAACGCTCAGAAGCGGAAACTTTCACAGGATGAATAAAAAATCCTAATTTACATTGTATCCAAAATTTAGCCTCATATTCGCTATATTATAGGAGATATGATCCCTCCAAGTTAGGGTTCTAGCCTCTTCCAAGATTCATCCCTAAACAGGAAACCTGGGGAGAATTGATCTATCTCTGGCTACCAAGGTCCAAACTAAATTTCTAAAGATGTTCTAGAAAGGGAATAGACTATAATTTTTGTGGTAGAAGTTTCAAACCCCGAATATGAAACAGTGACACATGGCAGTCCGTACAACTTCACTATGCTGAACAGTCCTAAAACAGGTCACCTTGGGAAAATGCTTATAAGTCCCAATTTGTGAAACCAATTCTGATGAAACCTATGGTGTTGGAACAGGGACAAGCAGGGATACCTTAGTAAAAAATTTTAGACACAGAGGAGCTGTAATTTTGGATATACCATAGAAACAATATCAGGCATTTCTGTAGAAGAAATTTGTAAACTAGGGCTTCCTGTTTTGGGAGCTTCCCTCCACTGTTTTTCAGAAAAGGAGTACATTGGACAGCTCAACTTGAATGGATCTATCTTTCTAGACAATGAGATCTAAAATATTCCAAGTTTTGAAAATTAGGGCTTCTCTGACAAACCCTGGATTAGCCAGCTCTAGAACCAAGACGGACACCTCAAATCGGTAAGATCTAATCCTTTGCTATTTTCATTTGAGGTTCTCATTTCAAAGTGATCTATCACATCAGCTTGATGATAAGCTTGGTGAAGTTGAAAAATTCCAAGCATGGAAGTATATGATCTCTCTGAAGAAAATGAATTGGACACCTACATAAGTAGAGAGGTTCCAGTTCCAGAGGGAGATAATGCTAAAGCCTTACTTAAGAAGAACTTGGTCAAGGCCAATAAGATCATTGCCGATTCAATAGAGGATCACCTTATACCACAAGTGTCTTCCCTAAAGACACCTAAAGAGATGTTTGTATCCTTAACCAAGATATTTGAAGGGAAGAGCATAAACGGAAGATGACTTTGAGAAAAACAGTTGAAGAATGTGAAGATCCAGAATGTAGAGACCATGCAGTCATACTTTAAAAGGTTCTCCCAAATCAAAGAACAACTTGTAGTAGTAGAAGAATAAGTGGAGAATGCAGAAGTGGTGATAGCCACCTTGAATGGTCTCCCACGATCATGGGATTCATTCATGTGAGGAATGTGTTCCAGAAGGAAGTGATTACTTTCAACAAACTCTGGGAAGAAGAAGAAGCTCGACTCATAATAAGAGAAGAGAAGATGGGAGCAACTGAAGATCAAGCTTTCACCATCCAAAGAAGATCCCTCAAGCAATGAGGAATATGAAGATCTCAACTCTTGAAGAACCTCTTATCCACCTTAGCATTTGGATATGAAACAATGCTATTTGAATATAGAAGATCATGAAGCTGAAGGCTCTAGAAGGAGTCTACCCATGAAACAAATAAAGATAATTATTCAATTGTCATTTCATGATATTGTTTTGTTATGCATTTGTTTATATTCAGTTGATGTATTATGCATGATAGAATGTTTTTCATTAATGACAGTATACTACTAATATGCATGTGATGGGTAAGTAGCTCATGGTGCTATACAACTCTCCATTGCTACTTATCTAGAATGAAACCTCTTTGCTGACATATTGGATTATTGCACAATCTCAATGTTGTCCTGGTGGATATGGAAGGCATCTAGAAAAGTTTCTGTGAGATATGGATGAATGTTGTATTGGCTAAAATAGTTGCATGATCATATATTTATGCATAATAATTTTCCATTATGAATATGCCTTATGAAATGTTTCTAACCATACAACTACTGCATTTGACTTGTAGGAAAGATCGCATACATAATCGCCTACAAGCAAAGAAGGATGAGACTTGTTCCAAAGAACAAGTAATGACAGTTCAAGATGAAGAATAATATGATGAATGCAACGACAGAACCTTCCAGCCATGGAGAAGTAACTAAGAAGAAAGGGAATACCAGTTCAAGAAGAATGATGTCTAGAATGCAGTATCGATACATGAAGGGAAGTTTGTAGTTCCATCATGCAGTAGATGGAAACATTATGGTATACAAGGCAAGATTCGTAGCACGAGGATTCTCACGGAAAGAAGGCATAGACTACGAAGAGACATTTGCATCTAGTGGGAGTTGAGGCACATGACAGGAAGACTCATGTGTGTAAATTAAAGAAGGCCTTTTACGAGCTCAGAAGACACCCATGAGATAACACATACATGATGAGCTTGATGAAGATCTTAACCTTTTCTATAAGGTTGAAGATGAAAGCCTATACACTAGATGGATACATAGAATATTAGTAGCATAGGAAGCTACTTGTCACTCCGATACATAATGTTTCAATGCATAGAGTATGAAAGACAGAGGGAGTATGATGTTTCGCTTCAGAGGGAGTGACTGCAGAAGATCCTAAGGTTCGACATGGTATGACAGGATGGATAGATTACTGATGACTCTAGGATTTACTGAGAGTAAAGCGGATTCCAACCTTTGCTTCAAGGTTGAAGGTGGAAGACCAGTGATGCTCCTGTTATGTGTCGATGCACTATTTTCTAGGCATGGAGATGTGGTAGAATACAGATGGAATTTCCCTGGGACAAGGGAAGTATACGGTAGAGATCCTAAAGAGGTTTGGGATGATGGATTGCAAGGCCATGACCACACCTATGGCATCAAACCTAAAGCTATTGAGTGATGCTTCATCAGAAGCAGTTGATGCTACGATGTATCGTTAGATGATTGGGTCCTTGATGTACTTGACGAACATGAGACCATATATTTGCTTTGCTATGAACACCTTGAGCCAATTCTTGACGGATCTGAGACATGTTCACTTGATTGCTGCAAAGCATATTCTGAGGTACCTGAAGGGTACAGTTGATTATGGGCTCAAGTATGAGGCAAATCATAAGATTAACCTAGAGGGTTATGTTGATTCAGATTGGGCAGGCAGTGCCATCGAGAGGAAGAGCACTTCAGGGTGTTGCTTCAGTATGGGATCAAGTGTGATCTCTTGGTTTAGCAGGAAGCAATCCTATATGGCACTGAGTACAGTTGAAGCAGAGTATGTCACAGCTTGTTTAGCTAGTTGTGAGGCATTATGGCTGAGGAAGCTACTGTCTGATTTATTTGATCTCTAGTTAGATGCTACTTGTATATACTGCGACAACCAAGTTGTGTGAAGTTGAAGGAGAACCCGGTGTTCCATGAAAAGTCGAAGCATATCGAGATCAAGTATCACTATATCAGGGATATGATGCACAAACGAGCATTGAAGCTCCAGTATATTGCGACGGCCGAACAGATAGTTGATGTGTTGACGAAGCCATTGGCCAGAGTGAAGTTTGAGTACTTTAGGGAGAAGCTTGGTGTTTTCCAGATCGAGGTTCCCTCCAAGGGGAAGTGATCAGTGCGTGAGCCATTTTGACATGGTGAGAGGATTAGGTTCCTTCCATGGTCGGATATAAGGGCTGAGTCATTCTATCATGGTGAGAGGATTGGTTCCTTCTATGTCAGATATGAGTGCTAAGCCATTCTGATATGACTGTACTATTGGTTCCTACTTGATCAGATATAAGGGTTGTTGCCATTCTCTGAATGGAGGTACCTGGTCAGTTACCAGGAATACTTAGTCTAGGATTGAGGGCCATTCTGATATGACTGTGGGATGTAGTCTCACATGATTAGATATAAGTGCGGGGCCATTATGATGTGATTGAGGGATATGTTCCCACTTGATCAAATATAAGGGTTGTTTCCATTCTCTGAATGGAGGCACCTGGTCAGTTACCAGGAACCCTCAGTCTGGGACTAAGAGCCTTTCTAACGAATCAAGGTCAGATGTAAGGGCTATGCCATTCTGACATGGTGAGAGGATTAAGTTCCTTCCATGGTCAGATGTAAGGGCTATGCCATTCTGACATGGTGAGAGGATTAAGTTCCTTCCATGGTTAGATGTAAGGGTTGTGCCATTCTGACATGGTGAGAGGATTAAGTTCCTTCCATGGTTAGATGTAAGAGCTGGGACATTCTGACATGGTGAGAGGATTAAGTTCCTTCCATGGTCAAATGTGAGGGTTGGGCCATTCTGACATGATGGTGGATGTGTTCCTCTCATGGTCAGATGTGAGTGTTGGGCATGCCTTTCTAATGAGTCAAGGTCAGATGTAAGTGCTAGGTGGGCCATTTTGACTTAGGGTCAGATATAAGAGTTGAAGAAGACCTACATGGAGGATAGGCCTACAACCAACATGAAAAAGGGTTGGCTTTGTAGAACTTCCTATGACGAGAAGAATCATGAGATAACACTAGTGATGTTGACCCAGTGATGATGATCTAGATCGAGTGATGATCTAGATCCAGTGATGTTGATCCAGCAGAGATGATCCAAATTGAGTGATGATCTAGATCCAGTGATGATGATCTAGATCGAGTGA
The DNA here is from genome assembly GCA_001517045.1 of Pseudotsuga menziesii. Lineage (NCBI taxonomy): Eukaryota > Viridiplantae > Streptophyta > Pinopsida > Pinales > Pinaceae > Pseudotsuga > Pseudotsuga menziesii. The sequence goes on along the minus strand of LPNX011031447.1, from coordinate 10,817 downwards.
TGATCCAGATCCAGATGAAGATGACTTGAAGATGAAGATGACATGAAGATTAATATGACTTGAAGATGACGAGAACTTGATGATGATCCAGATGATACAGAGAAGAAGAATTGTGCTGATAAATTGTGTCGAGAGAATACCTTCCTAGTTAAGAGGGAGTGTTGATGTAATTGTGATGTAATTGTAACTTCATAATGTATTCACTTGTATATCTTATGTATTGTACCCCGATGTTTATTCCGGGAAGTATCTGTAATGTAATTGAGTCATGCCATGCCCCGATGTTCCGATCAAGAGTTTCTATAATGTAAACAAATCATGTCAAGTCATTGTGGGTAACCCTCCTATTGATCAAAGGTTAAAGTCCCTGCAGTTCCGGGGCCCTAGGGTTATTAGTCTCTCCTAGTGAAGTCGGCCCTAGTGAGTTATTGTCAAGTCGGGAATTATTATAAATAGAGAGTGAGCCTCTCTATTTATCATACACTCACTCACACTCAGTTGTAGCGCATAGTTGATGGAGAAGAAATTGTTGGGGCTAGAAAGAAAGAGACTACTGTTGTCGAGAGATCATCTTACTATTTTGGGGGTTTACTTTTGGTGCTGATTCTATCTCTGAGGAAGTTGCGGGGTTTTCTCCATTTATGGTTTCCCCGAGGAAAAACATTGTGTTCATTGTCTCTTGTGTTTGATTGTTGTACTTTTTATTCTCTCAGTTAAAGATCCTAACATAATGCTAGCTTGAATGATAAAATTCTAAAAAAATGTGGAGGAAGTGTCTTGGTGGTGGAAGGTTCTTTAGAAGTTCAAATGCCCTCTTAAGGCAAAAATCTTTAGCTAGTTTTTATTATATGATAAGGCATCAACTTGGGATGTTATATGCAGAAAGGGAAGGGTAGGCCCTGGAAGATGTTTTTTATGTAAGTTGGATTTAGAGTCCAATGTACATTTAGGTGTGGAATGTCCTTTTTCCAAACAAGTGTGGTCTGAAATTGAGGCTAAGCTTCAGTTAAATAATTTGTGGATTGGTAATTTGGTAAGTAAGTGCCTCAAAAATTGGTGTTTGAAAGGAGAAGTGAAACATATTAGGTCTTTACCAATTATTGTGTTATGGTTCATTTGGAAGGCAAGGAATCATAGTTGTTTTGATGATTATGTTCTTTCTCCTCTCCAAGTTTCATCTTTCTGTCTGGGTTTGTTGATTTCTTTTCCCCAAGATAAGATTACTGTTAAGATCAGACCTATTGTTGTGGAAGTCATTGATAAGTTATTCCCCTAGGGATACTTTGATGGCTCGACAGCAGGAGAACCGAAAATCTGTGGAGCTGGACGTTTTCTTTTTATTTGAGATGATCACTTTTTCATGTTTAAAGCTGGGTTGGGTAGTGGCACTGACAATTTTGCAGAGATTTTAGGTTTAAAGCTCCTTATTACTTTGTCTTTGGATAATTATATTAAAAAGTGCAGATATTTGGTGATTCTTAGCTGGTTATCAATTGGGCTGTTGGTAAGTTTCGTATTCAAAATATACAACTTGCTCAGATTTTGCAGGAAGTCAATAGATTGGTTGATATGTTTGAATCTGTTGATTTTGTGCATATTTAACATGAAAGAAACACTCTTGCAGATAGTCTGGCTAAAGATGGATCTAATGTTTTGACTGGTGCTTGGCAGATTTCAGAGCACAGGGCAGATGCATGCTTCAAGTTTGTTATGTCTTTTTAACGTTTATATTTCAGATTTGTTCTTACCTAATGATTGTAGTTTGGAAATTGATAGTGTGCTTCATGGTTAATTTTGTTCTTGGTGAACAATTGTTGAAGGATTTTTGTCATGCTGAAATGTTTTGAAGATTATAGTGTTATATAGTTTTGGACAGCTTCTATGACTGATTTTTGAGGTAAATGGTCAGTTTTTAATGGCCAGTTTGGATTAAAAATGTATCTTGCATTATTGCAATGGGTTTTGGTATGTTGGGTTTTGATATAACCTGTACTTGTTCTGCTTAATTCCTTTTGGTCAGTATTTTGGATATTGGACAATATCTAATATTGTGCCACCTGAGGAATGTAATTTTGTTTATATATATAATTATGGTTTTTTTCTGTGGAAAAAAGAAAGTGCATATATATTATATTACATAATTAAGTTTAATAAATATATATAGAGAGAGTGATGAGTAGATTGAAAACAAAACAAGTTATTAGTTTAAAAAGAAAAAAATATTATAAAAAAGAGAATTAATTCTCATAAGTTTTATAAGTTTTATAGTGAAACTAGGTATGTGTCAAGTTTGAAAATAGTTTGGTATAAAAGAACTTGTAAATTTTGTGATATAATAAAATGAGATGATGAAAATATTTTATCTTATAACATGTACAGTCTAAGGAGGCCTAATGGTTAAGAATATGTGTTTCCTCCTAAGAAGCTCTACGTTCATATCAGGAGGGGGGTAGGGTATGTACACACGTGTATACATTAGTAGTTACATTGTTGCGCAGAGGGGGGTCACTTGTCCCACAAACAAGGGGGTTTCATATACCAAATTGGTGTCTGGCTTGGTTGTGACTTAAAAATATATTATCATCATCATCATCATCATCATTATATCTAACTTGGAAAGATGTTATATCTAAATTTTCAAAACATGTGTTGAACTCCATAACTTATTAAGCATTTACGAGGGAACTTAAAAGTTTCATTTCAAAATTTGATTGTGAAAACCAAAATTTAAAAAAAATAATAAATCAAGTTTTTCTTTTAATATGTGCGTGTTAAATTTCAAAATAATAATAATAATAACCCCCCCCCCCCAAGTTGATGGTAGATAGAGCACTAAAGGGAGGCCATGAGCCAAGGAAGGTGGCCATAGCTTGGGTTGCCACATGTACTCTCTATGCACATTCATAATGAGCACAAATATGGGGGGAGGATGACTACCACTCCCAACCACTTGCACAAGATGATGGCAAGGATGATGACAACAAAGAAGAATGAGCTTGCAAAATGTGAAATGGATTTGGTTTTTGTTAGATCTGAGTTGGGCACTCATGGTGATGAACGAAGACAATAAGATTTGGATCATTTCTCATAGTATGAATTTTTATACACTATATCATGGTAGAATTCTCTCATCGATTCTTTGCAAACTCATGCCCGACGAATCAAGAACCTTCACCATCTTAAGCTTCGAGAACACTCTTGAGAGAATAAATGGTAGATGGGGAGACTAGACAGTGAATAGGAGGTTAATAATCCACAAATGAGAAGGGGGAAAGTAAAAGAAAAAAGAAAATAAGTTGATAGTTTCGAATGTGATAGAGAACACAGATTTCGCTCATGAGGGTGGTCACAAAGATTAGGTGGATGATTGTATTTTGGTGGGAGGAAGAATTTTGGAGGGTGCCAATGGGTCTTTTGGAAGCAACAATAGAAGGTTGGTGGGTGACTGCATAGGTCTCATGATTAATATCAAAGAGCTTTTAAGTAGAGTCAAAATATTTGAGGGTAATGAAAGGATTTCTATGGATGGAAATAGAGATCTTGGGGTGCATATAGAGTAGTTTTTTGAGGGATGCAGAATCTTGAGAGAAGTCAAATGATTCAAAACAGAAGTAGGGAAACAAGTAATAAGTGGCTTAAACATCCAAAAAAGAATCAAGGAGTAGAGGTACCTCTTTCCCTTCCTCTCTCAGCTCTAAATATAGTTTTTCTACTAGTAAACATGGCGGTAACAAAATATAGACAGTCACCCCCACCAAAAGAATTAGTAGTTTTCAAGATAAGCCTAGGATTGAGGATGAAATCAAGGAGGAAAAGGCCATATATATCCTCCACATCCTTGAAAACATCCAAAACAAACTTCAAGATGTAGAGGACTAGGTCAACAGTGAGAAGGATTCTCCATTTATTGAATTAGAGCAACAATATATGCAACAATGGATATAGGATGCAAGTTCCTTCTGAACAAGAGAGATCAAACATGCAAAGACAATGTTACTCTACTAGAAAACCAAAACTTTACTAGAAAGGTTTTAATGGATAACCAAGTAGAATAGGATAGACGGGAGGAGGAAATTCAAAGGTATCATCAAAATATCAATGTCATGATTAATAGCCTCAACAATAGGTCTCAATCTCTTAATTAATAACCTCAAAAGTCTTGACAACAAGTTGAACACCCTTGCAAAGCATACAATAGGCATGGTATTTAAGATGAATCATATTCCACAGCAAAAGCAAGACCCTTCTCCTAGTAATGTAGTGCTATTTATCTTCATTGTAGATAATGAATAATATGGACGGTTATCTAACTATTACTCAATTGATTTTTGATCAGTTGGATAGTTATATATATATTTTTAATATTGTAGTAAAATCAAATTTCTTAATGTTTTTTTAATTGTATAAATACAAACATATAGACAAAAACTAAGACAATTAAGCATTGGGACTGGTTTGGTTTCCTAAGTGTTGGACCAGCCTAGTGCAGCCTTTGTTATCTCTTTTTTGATATGATATAAAATAGAATAGTTTATAATAATAAAATAATAATAATAATAATAATTTTGTAAGGTCATAGGCTAAAAAAGCTATCCAAACATCATTTTTTGGTATGAGATCTCCTTGTTTGTGAGACAACCCCCCCTACATACATCCTTTTGTTTGCTAAATTCTTATTTTTTCAACAACAAAAAAACCCAGTACTTTTATTATTCAAGAGGAATAAAAAGTGCATAATTGTGATTGTTGATGTCTATAGGGATCAATATACATCCATGCTCATAATACTATCAACTCAAAAAGAAACATAACTGATCTACACAATATCAATTGTCAACCAACAAGAAAAATGGACAAAAGATGAGGGATCAAGGATCCAACCAACCTAATTCTACAAGCTAGAGACCAAAAACTAGAGAAATAACATCAAAATATTTGTAACACATTAAGTCTAATAGCTAGAGAGCCCTAAATTCCAGAGAATTTTCCAGAAATTCCTCCACAATAAGGACAACTTCCACACCATCCAGAGCTTCCTTCGATAAATTATCCGCATCATTATTTGATTCCCTATAAATATATGATCAAATGTAATATCATGGAAAGAAGCAACGAGGTCTTATGTACACCTACACTAGTACAACAGAGAAATCACCTATAATGAACATAATTTCTTTTCCCAATTAACAATCACCAAAGAGTCACCAAAAATATTAAGTGAATCAATACCCAGAGTGAAAGAAACATATATGATACACCATAAGTCCAACAATTCATTCTTGGTGTTTGAACCTCTCCCGCAATTCAATTGTAGCTTAAAGAAATGCTGATCACTAATCTTTAGAAGATAGCTATCACCACAACTACCCCCATGAGTTGCACCATCAATGAACACCAAAGCTAAAGAAGAAACATTAAAGTTGATGATCTATCTTATATTCCTATATTTACTCACCATTGGAACATAATCCTTGTACATGTTTATAATCTTCAAGAAACATGCATACAAATTTTGAGATCTGTCTTAAAAAATGAATAAGTTTCTAGATTTCCAAATTTCCCAACAGATTAAAGCTGGAAGGAGCTTATGATCCTTAGAATTTTTGTACCAATTGAAAAAGTTTCCTGCAACATAATCCATGCCCTAGATTTGTTATATGTTTAAAGAAACACATACCTTTCTCCACATATATCTGCTAAATGAGTAATTAAAAAAAATGCAC
>LPNX011031442.1:0-10363 GCA_001517045.1 Pseudotsuga menziesii | reverse complement strand
TCAGGTGTGTAAACCCTACATGTGTCAAATCCTCATATAATATGTTAAGGAAGATCAAGTTGGTAATATGTGATAGTAATGTAAGTATTTACTCCCAAATATTGTTATTTCAATTTGGATAGGTTGATTCCCACCGAAAGGGGCCTCACCGTGTCGGCACCAATATCGGGAGCCTAACCCCATATGTCCCATAGAATTAAACCCTCGACCTGAGTGTAGATATGACATAGCTAGCATATCGATGTGTAATATAGTTAAGTCTATGTAATTAATATCACAAAATATGACCCTAGTCTCTTTTTTTTATGTTATGGTTCACAAACCCCCCAACAAGGCTGGTACGTCCATGAGAAGAAATTACAAGAGGGCCACCCAAAGGGGCCACACCCCATTCACTTTGATTATAGAGGTAACCCAATGTGGACATCAAGTGAGGCCCTTATATAACAATGTATATCCACTCAGGGATTTGACCTCGATACCTTTTGCATACAACTTATAGCACTCAACCACTTGAGCTATACCATCGGGATAAAATATGTTCCTAGTCCATGGTATATTACACTAAATAAATGTTTTTCAAATACAAATTAAGGTCATTAAATGTTCAAAGTAAAGGCTAGGAACTAACGAGGGTCCATGGAGATGACCCTAAATATATTTAAAGCCCAATTGAAAGGGTTCTTAATAATTATATTTTTAAGCATCGTGGAATACCCAAAAATCAACATTATAATATTGTTTCCCATATAGAGATTGAGACTCATTTGAAAGTTAAATTTCTCAATTATTTTAAAGATACTGGGAACATAATTAATATCGGTAGATTCAAGAAATGTAGCTATTGTGCACACATTGGAAAAATAATTAACAATTTCTACTTACTACAGTTTCCATATATTTATACAAATCATGTAAAAATGGATGAATAAAATATTCTACATTATAAGTACCAACTAAATTTAATGTTAGGGATAATATAATCCATAAGCATCCGAATAACTTTGTTTTCCCTATTGATATGTTACACCATTTTACTTGTCTTATAAAACAAAAAATGAAATACATGTAAAATATATATTCAAATGATTCTTAGCATCATAACAAGAACAATAAAACACATGTACACAAAAAAGTTTTATTAGGTGTGTTACAAAATGGTATCAAAGCCATAGGTTTCAACACTTAGATCTTTGAGATTAAAGAAACATTTAGAACCAAATAAACTAATAATAAATATTTTTTGTTTAGATCGTTTGGTAAATCTCGAATCATAATAAAGTTAAATAGGTACCCAAAAAATAATGCAATGGACCAAAATGAACCCGATCCAACCTAAACTACTTATTCGAATAGAAGATCAAAGGGCAATTTTGAATTAGTTGTATAATTTGGTGCTAGACATAGCTAGAAACAAATAATAACTTGAACAAACTTGACATGTTTTATCCCAAGAGGAGGATAGAATCTATAGAAGAGAAAATCAATGAAAAGGATTGCATAAAAATTTAGTAATTACTATGGAATATGTTCTAATCCAATAAGGTGTCATGAACTCTTATTCATAAGAAGAGGCTGTCTGAATAGAACTTAATGACAAAAAAGAACTTGAGACCCCTCATAAATGTTAAAAACCATGCACAGTCTCTGAGCATAGCTACAAAGTTTAAAGATGACAATACAAAACTAGTGAACATTCAAGCACAACATAAAGAAACATAAAGAAATAAATATCATTTTACTATATTGTTTTTCTAAAACAAAGAATAACAAACACCAAGGGAAAAAATTTAACTACATAGATAAAATATCTCATAAAATTAAGAATTCTAGTTATTCAAATGAATCATTTAATGATTCCTCATATAGTGAGGAATTCACTAAAAAAAAAATAAACTCCCAAAATTTATCTCATAAAGAAACAAAAAATTAAGGAATTCACAAAAAAATAGACTCCCAAAATTTATCTCATAAAGAAATAAAAAATAAAAAATTATAGGTGAAATACAAAGTGAATTAAAGAATATTAAGCCCCATACATTTGACGGTGAAATAAAAATATGGGAGAACGAAGAATCTTGGATATTAGCGATGCTTAAATATTTTTGGCTATATAACTAAGTAAGAAATTTAAAAGAAAATATGTCTATTTATAGACTAAATGTAAAAGCTTCTATATTGTAGAAATACCTCAAGGAAGTGAAGCATATAAGAAATAAAAAATATAGATAATGGAAGTATTTTGATGAACATTTGAAGAGGAAATACATATTTGAAAGATATTATGATTAGAAGATTAAAGTGAAAGATATTATGATTAGAAGATTAAAAAGTTTCACGAGCTAAAATTGGGGTTGATGACTATGGAAAATTTTGCAAATAAGTTCATCAAAATGTTAAGGTATGTACTCAATTATAAATGAAAGAGTAAAGATACATATATTTTTAAGATTTATCTCTCAATCATACAACGAAAAATAATAGAATTCGTTGAGCCTAAGACCTTAAATGGGGTTGATACAAATGCCAAATATTGTTATGATCAAGATAAACTATGATATTAATATTTTAAGGCATAAACAAGGGAAAATATGATCAAAACAGAAAATGATACAAACTTTATCTATTTAGAAGTCAAATAAACAATTTTCATAACAATAATTAAAGAGGAATTGCAGCAAACAAAATATAATAATGTTAAGAATCCGTGTCAACTTTCTTCTTTATTTTGTTAGTATATTGTGTCGGACATATATGCTTTGTAATTCATCTCGTTAGTATGTTGTATTATCCCACATTCATGGGGAGTAATAGTTGTGAAGTCATCTAGTTAGTATGTTGCATTATCCCACATACATGGGGAGTAATAGTTGTCTAGATTAGAATTAGTATATAGTAAGTGTTGAGATCAATCAAGATATCCAAGAGTTATTTTATATTGAGCTTGCTCAAAGGAGGTTGCCCCCTCGAAGTGGCCTGTGATCAAAAAAATCTCTTTTGTGCTCCAATATTTTTGTTATACTGTGCATTCTCATTGTTATTGCAGGAGGTTCTTCCCATCTGGTATCAGAGCACTTTCCTTGGCACCAACGAGATCTTTTTTTGTTTTGAAAAAAAAAAAGGGGCAAAACAAGGACTCTTAGATCCATTTCTAAAAATTCCTATGCATATTTAGGAGAAAAAAGTTCTATATATAAATTATTCTTTCAAAAATATGCAATTTCAAAAACAAAATCATCTTATTTCGAGTTCTAAAAGTGGAGAAATCATTAATTTAAAATGAGCCATTTTTCAGAATTTCGATGATGGCTGTGGAAATTGTTTGACCGGGTGCCCATATTTTTGTTTCGATTTCATAAATAGTTATAGAGTGGTTGTTGTATTCCAAAAACAGGTTATAATAGAGAATTTGAGTAATATTGATCGGGTTATGCTCATTTAAATTTTTTTGTCTAAAAACCCTAGCTCTATTTATGGGATTTTTGGGCATTGGGTGGAATTTCTGCCATTTTTTCCTGGCACTGTGATTATTGTAGTAGTGCTTTTTCTTTGCATCAGTATTATTCATTCGGATTAGGGACTAAACCCAATCTACTTAACTGTGGGAAGTACTTGGGCATAGACCTAAAACTCATTATAAGGAGTACCACAGGAACCTTGAAGTAGCTGGCCATTGAAAGGACCCGCCAAGAGAAAAAGGCAATGAACCCTACCTAATTGAATAATTTCCACCCATGAATTAAACCAAGAGCTGTCGTTTGTGGCAAAGTAGTTGTCATTTTTACCAGAGCTGTGGAGTGAGGGGTACTGCCCCAATACGCAAGCCGTTAGACAACATTGGTGCTCGATTGAATCCACTGAACCTTTAGGAAACTGAACATACCTGGGGTCTATATCTATTTCCAGTTGATAAAGCACATTTTTCGAGAGCTGCCAAAGATCATCTCCACCAAGCCAAAAAAAAAATTTCCTAATTTTTGCCACATCTTCTTTGTTTTAGCTCCATTTCCCTTGAACATTCATTATAACCCCCATAATTTCATTTTTCATATTTCATTCCTTGAGGACCCTATCCCAAATTACACTTTGTGAAGTCTGAAATTCCACATTTGTCTATTTTTACGGTTTTCCATAACTTCTTCGATTCTCACCCAATCGGCTTCAAATTTTGCCATAGTGTTCATTTATGAATTCTGCTTCATTGTCCCTCTGTGACAAATTTTCTCTTTCTTTCATCCCACTTTTGAAATTCACATTTTTTGTTTCCTTGTCCCTTAGAACTTGTCCAAATCCTAGTGAACCCCAATTACCCACTCGAGTTTTTCCCAACTCAAAAACTTCCTTGTCTAGAATCCTCTCTATTTTTGTTTTTCTACCCATTTGCAAAAAAAAAAATCCTACTTATGGATGTCACCCGCGCAAGAGAAAATAGACAAATGGAAGAAGAACTTGCGTCCCTCAAGACCAAACTCAAAGATCTGGATCAAAGATTTCTCGGCCTCTATCTTCAACATTCAACCATTAACAACCGACGACAGCATGAGTCTTCTATAGAGACCGAGTTCTCTTCTTCCAACAACTTTTGTGGGTTGAAGATTGATTTCCGTCCCTTCAATGGAGATGATCCAATTGGATGGAAATACAACGCAGAACAATACTTTAATATGCATAGCACTTCTTATGTCACCAAAGTCCTGCTTGTATGATTTCATTTGGAATGTGAAGTAGTTCAATGGTTTTGTTGGTACATCAAGGATCATGAAGAGCCGCAATGGAAAGATTTTGACAAATCCTTTTGCAACATTTTGGCCCTAGTGGTTTTGATGACTTAATAGGAGCACTCACCAAACTTCGCCAGAGTGGCACTATGAGAGAGTATTGGACAAAATTTGAGAAATTAATCAAGCACACAGAAGGATTGTCTAATGCATTCTACATGAGTTGTTTTAATAGTGGTCTAAAGGATACAATCTCATTTGACATTAAAATGTTTGGTCCCAACACAATGTGGAAATCCTAGGGTTGGCTAAGTTGGAGGAGGACAAGATCAGGGCTCAACAATGCTTCAAATCCACTTTTGTTCAATTCATAAATATGGAAAGACCTCCAATCCCGCCTACTCCTAGAACCACTCCTATCAAGCATTTGTGTGAATTCAAGATGTGGGCACGTAGGGAAAAACGGATTTGTTATAATTGTAATGAGAAATTCACCTGGGGACATCAATGTGCTGAGAAAAAACCCTCTCTCTTGGATGTGGCTTCTCCACCTACAATTGAAATTTGTGCAGCTTCTAAGGATCTAGTAGATGATTAGGTCAACATTCAACAACCACCTATTGACCCTCCTTCTCATGAAGAACACCTAGATATATCTCTGCATGCATTAGCCGGAGTCACCACCCCACAAACCATGCAGGTCAAGGGTTTCTTCATGAAGATCCCTTTTACAATACTGATTGATTCTGGTAGAACCCATAACTTCATTGACCCTTGGATCACCAAATAGGATGATTGTTTTGTCTATCCTTTCTCCATCTTTGAAGTCATGATTGCCAATGGGGGCACCTTACCTTGCAAGGGAAAGTGTCGCAAAGTGTGTATCTCTATTGGAGATTGTACCTTACACTCTAACATGTTTTCCATGCCCTTAGGAGGATGTGATGTGATTTTGGGCACTCAATGGTTACACACACTTGGACCCATCTTATAGGATTTTTCTAAACCGTGGATGTAGTTTTTTGTTAATGGAAAAAAACACACATTGAAGGCCTTGCAACCAGGGTCTCTCTGCATCATCAGTTCACATCACCTGGAAAAGGTCATTAAGAATAATTCACATGGTGTCATCGCTCAGCTCCATTCCATTCAGATGCAACCATTAGCGGTCTCCACTACTTCCTTGGATCTACAAAAAATATTGGATCTATATGCATGTGTATTTTCTGAACCAATGGATTTTCCACCCTTAAGACCAGGAGACCTGAAGTAGTAAAAGCTTCTTTAACGTTCGTAAATTCTCTAAAATTCCCATAGGTAACTTGAATCCCACATGTTGGTAAGTAATAATAAAATGGATAATAGATAAGATGATGAATTACATATGAGGGTCTGTTATTTATATTTTGGTGAAATACCTCTTCATTAATAGTCATGTCTTTTCATAAGACATTATTAATTATTATTATTTATTTTATATATATATGTTTTATTATTATTATTATTATTATTATTATTATTATTATTATTATTATTATTATTTGTTGTTATTATTTAAGTTTGTTACATTGCCACTCCCTTAGAAAGGCTTTGTCCTCAAAGCCTTATAATGTTTCCGCATCATCTTGTGTGCTGTCATAGCTGATGAAACGTGTCGATATGAACTACTAAGAGTTGTGCACAAATTTTGATATGTGGATGAATCAATCCATCCCAAATTGATTTGTTGTGGACTGTTGGCATTCCGTACTGATCTATCGTTAGGAGATTTGATCACATTGATATCGCTATCTTTCGACATTTCCCACTTTTTAGAATATCTGTTTTTATGGTTGAGGTGTCGATATGGAATTTTCACAATGTCATTGTCTTTTACGAGTGCCATTTTTTTAGCATTGATCTCAGTAGAAAGTTGTGTTTTCGTCTCTTGAGGTTTTAAAGCTTCGTTCTGTATCTTTTTCGACTTGTTTTCTAACTGCATGTTATCATTTTGAAACTTCTTAATCACTCATACATGTGATTTTCTGTCATCTTCAAACTTCTTAAGTTGTTCCTTAAGATCTTCATTATGCTTTTTGATACAACGATTTTCTTCCTGTTTGTATAGAAGTTTTCCTTCAATGTCTTCCGTAGATTTTTCTGTCTTCCGACTACTTTTCAACTTCTTAATTTTTGTGACTAGTGTCTTGTTATGATTACCTAATCTGAAAATTTCTTCGGAATGGCTTGATAAAATCTTGTTGACTTTTGTCAGTTCTAACTTATGTGTATTCTTATTGTCATCAAACTGCTGCTGGAGTTTTTCTTTTTGTTGTTTATGAAGACATAACTCTGCTCCTTGATTTTCTAACCTCATCCGGACTTGCGCCAATTCAGCATATTTTTCAATGATGAGTTTGTTTAGATTCTTTATTTCTTCTTCTAATTCATTATCGCATCCATATGGTTATTTGTTGTCATTTTTTGACTTTGTGATCTGGTCTTCTAGGTTTTGATTATGAATTTCTAAACATGATATTTCTTTATCCCGATCAGATAACATTTTCTTGTTATCTCTTATGGTTCGTTCTAGCTGTCGATTCTGATTCCATAAGTGGTGTTTCTCATCGTCTTTCCACTCTTTCAACCACTTTTTCATCTCAACCTCAGCTTGTATACTTTTATTGATCGCCTTGTATTGTTCTAACTCGTCCACTGTTGTTTGTAGCCGTGCCTTCATTTCCGACTATGTAGTAGCCATTGTTTGTGACTATGTTTCTACTTCACTTTTGTCTTTGTTTCTTCTAGAAAGGTAGATACAAAAGCTTTAATACTTCTCAATATGTCTCTTTTGAAAAAACTTTCTTCGACTATTTCTTGTTAGGTCAAATAACCTTTCTTTTTTCCAAAAATAATTATTTTTTTAATAAAATAATAATAATTATTGTTATTATTATTTTTAAACTTAAGTTATATAAATAATATATAACCTTCCAAATTCTAGTCCTTGACTTTTATTTTTTTCCAATACTTTTGTAAAATGCAAGTAGATTGGGTGGTTGGGAGGAATAGGTGTTACCTTCCCCACCTAGGTTCAAATCCCACTTGCTTCTTTGTAGTTATAATTATGCACTTTTTACTTTTATCTTTTCTTTTTTTAACCTTTTTTTTTTCTTTCCCTTTTCTTTTTCTCGTTCTTTTATTTATTTTTATTTTCTTTAAACTTTTTTCTTAACTTTTTTTTGAAACCCTATTTTTTGGGGGAGTTACTTTTACCCTTTTTTTATTTTTTTAAGGACAAAGTCCTATTTTTTTGGGAAACCCAAAAATTCCAGGAAACCTGGGTGATGGCTAAAAGCCAAAAATATGGCCAAAGGACAGGATCTAGCCAATGAAGCTCTAATACCACTTGAAGCAGTAAAATCTTCTTTAACATTCGTAAATTCTCTAAAATTCCCATAGGTAATCTGAATCCCACATGTTGGTAAGTAATAATAAAATGGATAATAGATAAGATGATGAATTACATATGAGGGTATGTTATTTATATTTTGGTGAAATACCCTTTCATTAATAGTCATGTCTTTTTGTAAGACATTATTAATTATTATTATTTATTTTATATATATATGTTTATTATTATTATTATTGTTGTTGTTGTTGTTGTTGTTTGTTGTTATTATCTAAGTTTGTTACATTTTTTGTAGATCCACTACTTCCTTGGATCTACCAAAAATATTGGATCTATATGCATGTGTATTTTCTGAACCAATGGATTTTCCACCCTTAAGACCAGGAGACCATCGTATTCCGCTCCTTCTTGGGCACATCCCTCCCAACAACAGGTCTATCCTTACATGATTTTGGATAGATATATTGTTGGATTTAATTTAATGGATCCCTACATCTAGAGGGAATATAATTATCTTGGTTGTGGTTGATTTCCTATCCACATATAGTCATTTTTGTTCCCTCAACCATCCATATGTATCCTCCTTAGTCGCACAGATTTTCCTAAACCAGATCTTTCACGATGCAAATTTCACAAGTAATTTTTGGCCATAACTATTTCACCACAGTGGCACAAAAATGAAGATGAGTTCAGGGTATCACCCACAAACAAAGGGTAAAACTAAAGTTATCAACAAATGTTTGGAAACTTATCTTCGTTCCTTCACCTTCGAACAACAACATCATTGGGAAAAGTGGCTCCCTCTCGCTGAATGGTGGTACGATACCTCATACCATACTGGAGTTAAAAGGAATCCATATGAAGAAATTTATGGTCAGGAACTGCCAATGCTCCTTCCATACCCCCACAACAGTTCACAAGTTCAGTAAGTCTACATGGTTCTATGAAACTGAGATCAAATTCTTCACATTTTACACGACAATATTCACATGGAAAGAAACCGAATGAAACACCAAGCTGGTTTCCACCATTCTGAGCGCACTTTTCAAGTTGGTGATATGGTTTTTCTTCTGCTACAGCCTTACAAGCAATCCTTCTTGAAACTAAAAGGACGTCATAAGCTAGCTCCAACATTCTATGGGTTTCTTGGGTTCATTGCTTATCAATTGGAACTTCTTGCTTCTTCTCATGGTCATCCACTATTTCATGTCTATTGTATCAAGAAAGTTATTGGCACCAACATCAAAGCACAAACTATCTTACTGGAACTAGATAAGTAATGATCCATCATTTTCAAGCCAATGACCATCCTCAATAGGAGCACTCTTCAACTTTTCTTTTGATCCATCATAGAGGTATTAATTCAGTGGCACGACATGTAACTAGAGGATGCTCATGGGAACCACTCATTCATATTCAACAATAGTTTCCACATCTAAATATTTGAGTACAAATCTTTTCTAAGAGGGAGGGGATGTTAAGAACCCATGTCAACCCTCCTCTTTATTTTGTTAGTATATTGTGTTGGACGCATATGATTTGTAATTCGTCCCTTTAGTATGTTGTATTATCCCACATTTGTAGTGCTCTGCCTAACGGTTAGAGCACCGTGTCCAATTCTCTGTAATGTTCTCTATCAAAACATTTAGATTGTATTTTATATCCAGGTTTGTTCTATAAATTTTATAGACATATGTCAATACAAGTATAAACTGTAAACATATTCAAGTGAAAATTTCGAGCTGTACATGTTTAGAACTTCATGAATTTTTCATAAATTAGACCATAATAGCATGCATGAGTTTAGTATCTACATACCTGAAATTTAAATACCTGGAATTCGTGGTAGATCCAACAGTTTGCTGTAAACCTGGTTCCTTGGTTCCTTCTTCTTCCAGCTTTCTGTCCGAGCCTTAATCAACAAAATGATGTGCCTCCCTGCCGACCAGCTCTCATCATGTGCTGGCCCTAGGAAACCCACGGGTTTCCTAGCCCCCGAGCCCACAGACCAATAATACCGAGAGCAGCTTGCTCTCCATTCTTTATCTTCTCAGTCTCAGACATCATTTACAGATACTCTCATCCTTGAGTTGTCCCCCTCCTAAAGTGATTTTCTTCTTCGTTTTCCTCATGCAGAGTCCAATTTTCCCAAAAATCAATCCAACCTCTCCACCGCCTCCCCCGAAATCCCCAAAATCCCCCTCCTTATACCTCCTTCCACCGCCTCTTTCTTTATTATTTTATTTTATCATGG
>LPNX011031431.1:51436-134592 GCA_001517045.1 Pseudotsuga menziesii | reverse complement strand
AAGACTACAAAAATATAATAACCACACATAAAACAACTAAAAATGACTAAATTAGTGACCAATAAATGAGATTAATGACCAAAATTCACATATAAAATGACGACAAATTGAGATATACATGACCAAATGATGAAATATAAATGACCAAAAAAACGACCAAAATTTGCATATCAATGACCAAAAAACAGTTTTGGTGGCTAATTTACGGTCTTTTATTACGTGACCAAATCTGGTCATATTCTAGTTTGTGATGTGGTCATTAATTTGGTTATAAATGTGGTCATATATTTGGTCATTGATTCAAATATATGACCAAATAAATGACTAACTGTCAAGCTATAAATGACCAAAATAAAAATGACCAATTTTGGTCGCGTAATAAAAGACCGCAAATTAGCCACCAACGATCGCCAAACCAAAAGTGGTCATTGATATGCGGATTTTGGTCATTTTTTTGGTCACTAATTTCACATTTTCCACTAGAGCAGTGATGCTCCTACTGTATGTAGATGATCTATTTGTGATAGGTATGGATGGGTTGATTGCTGATATGAAGAGAAAGCTTCCTGCCAAGTTGGATATGAAGGACTTGGGTATGATGCATTATTTTCTAGGTATGGAGGTGTGGAAAAATGTAGATGGAATCTTCCTTGGACAAGGGAAGTATGCAGTAGAGATCCTAAAGAGGTTTGGGATGATGGACTGCAAGGCTATGGCCACACCTATGGAGTCGAACTTGAAGCTGTCGAGTGATGCTTCATCAGAGTTGGTTGATGCTACGATGTATCATCAGATGATTGGGTCCTTGATGTACCTGACGAACACGAGACCAGACATTTGCTTTGCTGTGAACACCTTCAACCAATTCTTGACAGATTTGAGAAATGTTCACTTTATTGCTACAAAGCATATTTTGAGGTACCCAAGGGGTACAATTGATTATGGGCTCAAGTACGATGCAAATCAAAAGATTAACCTGGAGGGTTATGTTGATTCAGATTGGTCAGGCAGTGCCATTGATAGGAAGAGCACTTCAGGGTGTTGCTTCAGTATGGGATTAGGTGTGATCTCTTGGTTTAGCAAGAAGCAATCCTCTGTGGCACTGAGTACAGTTGAAGTAGAGTATGTTGCAGCTTGCTCAGCTAGTTGTGAGGCAGTATGGTTGTGGAAGCTATTGTCTGATTTATTTGATCTATATATGGATGCTACTTGTATACATTGTGACAACTAGAGTTGCATGAAGTTGTCAGAAAATCCATTGTTCCATGATAAGTCAAAGTATATCGAGATCAAGTATCACTATATCAGGGATATGGTGCAGAAGGGAGCAGTGAAGCTCTAGTATGTTGCAACGGAGGAACAGATAGATGATGTGTTGATGAAGCCATTGGCCAGAGTGAAGTTTGAGTACTTCAGGGAGAAGCTTGGTGTTCTCCAGATCGAGGTTTCCTCTAAGGGAAAGTGATGAGTCCCATAGCCATTCTGACAAGTAGGTCATATATAAGGGCTAAGCCATTCAGTCATGGTGAGAGGATTTGGTTCCTTCCATATCAGATATGAGTGTTGATTTCCATTCTGGGAATGGAGGTACCTGGTCAGTTACCAGGAACACTTAGTCTGGGACTAAGAGAGTCGTTCTGATGAGTAGGTCAGATGTAAGGGTTGAACCATTCTGTCATGGCTAAAGGATTAGGTTCCTCCCATGTCAGATGTGAGTGTTGGCCATTCTGTTGAGTAGGATAGATGTAAGGGCAACTGCCACTCTTCAGGAGAGTGGAGGCACCAGGTAGCTCAGTCTGGGACTGGGTTCCATTGTGGCAACGGTGTAGGATTTGGTTCCTACCAGGTCAGATGTGAGTGCAAGCCTTTCTAGCGAGGGTGTAGGATTTGGTTCCTACCAAGTTAGATGTAAGTACAGAGCCATTCCATCATTGTGAGCAGGATGTGTTCCCACCTAGATGGATGTAAGAACAGAGTGCTTCCATCATTGTGAGCAAGATGTGTCCCAGCCTGGATGGAAGTACAAAAATCTTCCATCATTGTGAGCAGGATCTGTTCCAGCCTAGATGGAACTATGGAACTCTTCCATCATTTTGTGTAGGATGTGTTCCCACCTGGATGGATGTGAGTGCTGTGCCTTTTTGATGAGTAGGTTAGATATAAGTGCTGAAGAAGACCTACATGAATGCTAGGCCTACAACCAGCATGAAAGAAGGCTAGCTTTGTAGAACTTCTTGTGATGAGAAGAATCATGAGATAGCACATATGATGATGACCAAAGGTGGTCCAGATTGAGCTATGATCCAGATCTAGTTATGATGACTCTGAGAGATCCAGATTGAGTGATGCTCCAGATCCAGTAGTGACGATCCAAATCAAGTGATGATCCATATCCAGTGATTATGTCCACTGATGATCCAAATCGAATAATGATCCAAATCTAGTGATGATGTCCAGTGATGATCTAGATGTAGTGATGATGATCCAGATCGAGTGATGATCTAGATCTAGAAAAGAAGATGCCATGAAGATAAATATGAGTTGAAGATGAAGATGACTTGGAGATGCAGATGACGAGAATATCCAGAGAAGAAGACCAGTGATGAAAATTGTGTGGAGAGAATACCTTCCTAGTTAAAAGGGAGTGTTGATATAATTGTAACTTCGGAATGTATTCACTTGTATTTCTTATCTATTGTACCCCAATGTTTATTCCAGGATGTTATCATGTTATGTCATGCCCCGATGTTTTGATCAGGAGAATAAATAATGTAAACAAGTCATGTCAAGTCATTGTGGGTAACCCTCCAATTGTCTAAGGGTTAAAGTCCCCGCAGTTCTGAAGCACTAGGGTTATTAGACTCTCCTAGTAGAGGTTGGCCTTGGTAGGGTTTTAGTTATGTTGGGATTAGTATAAATAGAGAGTTGGACTCTTTATTTAACACGCATCACTTACACACTCAAGTGTAGTGCATAGTAGAGGAAGGAGAAGACATTGGGGCTAGAGAGGAAGAAGGTTACAGCTGTTGGGAGTGCATCTTACTATTTTGGGGTTTTACCTTTTTTGCTGATTCTATCTCTGAAAAAGTTGTGGGGTTTTCTCCATTTATGGTTTCCCCGATGAAAAAAACTGTGTTCATTGTCTCTTGTGTTTGATTGTTGTACTTGTTGTTCTCTTAGTTAAAGATCCTAACATAATGCTAGCTTGAATGTTGAAAAACTAACAACGCAACCAAGTCTTTCAGGCTGATACGTGGTTGTTGGACATTGGGTTCAATGATCCTCATGAGTTTCATGAAATGGAATAATCACCTCCTGATATCCTAAGTCTGGTGATTGTGGCGGAGATTAAAACCTGTGATTTTTAGTCTAATGACAATCGTGAGTCCAACAAATGGTATCAGAGCAACATATCAAGGGTTCAAAACTCACTTGGATCGCAATGGGGGGAATATTGTTGGGAATTAGGTTCAACGCTCCCCATATGTTTCATGACATGGACTAATCATCATTCGAGATCCTAACTCTTGCGATTGTGGTGGAGATTAAAGCATGTAGGCTTTGGTCTAACGATAATCATGAGTCCAACAATGGCTACATTTCCATCGTCCATTTGTTCAGATGAAATCTAGGGTTTGGACCATGGTTTAATATGCTTGGAAAATTGTCTGAAGCCTCATTTTGTTTGCTCATTTGAATGGAAGGAAGAGCCGAGATATGCTTTGTTTTTGGTGGAAATGTACAGGTTGTTTCGATATTTGTGTGGCCGACAAGAGCCGAAGAGGTTTTCTCTAATTACCGTGGATAAAAAGTATGGGTTGTTCTTCCTGGTTTACATGGGTATTGAAAATGTGTTGTTTTGTATCTTCCCCAAGGTGTTATTTGGGATTCTCAATTGATTGACGAACTGAAATGCAGAGTTTGTTCCACGACCTTGCTTTTCATTACTCTTCCCTTCAAACTATATGTTACATGTAAGGGTTTTGTTTTATTTTTAAGTTTAAATGTTGCATTTTAATTGTAATTATTTAGTATTAGAAATAACTAATTTTTATTTCATTTTTGTTGCAGGTAGAGGAGGGATAAGGGTTCCTTGGAGGAGCCGACCCCTGAACCTCTCTACAAAATCATCGAGGTAAGGTTTTGTTCCACATTATTTTCCCTACGTTTGATTTAATTCACAAATGTTTATTGTTTCTGAATGTAATGATAATTTACATGTTAATTCACTATAGAGGGAGGTGACAGGGTCACCTCATCCTAGGCTCGCATTTCCAAATGCCTAGGTAAGTTTGGCTCCACCTTAAAACACAATTTTTTTTTAAAGTTTCGAATAGTGCACTAATCAAACCCTATTGTGGTTGCAAGTCACATTGCGTAGGAGTCATGGTTTCGAAAGGGTATCTACTAGTGTTTGTTAATATAAGTCCTTCATTATTGATTTCATGTGTGTTTTAAAACCCTTGTTGGGTTTGACATTCACAGACTTTGTAGCCATTCCTATGGCATCATAATTTCAAAGTTTTGTAATGTTTTTTTTTTAAATATAAATTTGGTAGGGTTTGGATTCCATTTGAATGGTCTTATTCCCATTACTGTTGAAACGTTGATATTTCAAATAGTGTGGAAGCCATCAAGGATGGTATTACAACCACTTCATAATATACATTTTTATTATTATTAATAAACGATGCTTGGCCTTTGGTTTTTTTATTCCAATACTTTCTTTCAATTTATGTTAACTTTGATAAGGTTTATTTTAAAACAATGGTTTCCATCATTGATGGGATTACAGACATGAATACAATGGTTTTGTTTTAATTTTATATTGTTGTAATCGTTTGGTGAATATGATGGATGTGTTTGATTGCTATACCAAGGTTTTTCCTCTGTCTAGAGAATTGCGACCATGATATGGATTTACAGACTTATCTTTACTTTGTTTTGTTGATTTAAATAAATGAACCATAAGGTCTGTACATTAAATATCCTTTTAATTTTGTTTTTGAGCAAGGTTTGACTACCATCCATAATGGCTTAAATGTCGATCCTTGCGGAAACTAAAGCTATTTTTCGTAGCTGTAACAACTAGTGTGTAGGATGGAAAATGTGTTAAGATTTGATTTGATTTTTTTATCTGCAATTAATTTCCATTGTATATAGTATAATTCTAGTTAAGGATATTCGATCCATATGTGGTCGTTTTATACAAAATCTCGAAAGATTGTCTTAACAGAATTCTTGGATTTGATTTTGATTTGATTATAGGGAGAAAGATTCATAGAATCTTCATTTGTTCATGATGGTCTGTAATCTATTAGACTGAGATAAATTTCTCTCATAATTAATATTGTAGATCTACAATTTAGGTGATCTAAATCATAGATGGTGTATGCTTTTGAATCCATGACCTGATTGTGTTGCTTGCTTGGATTCCTAAGACTGGTTTATGTAAGCGGTGTTATGTTAGAAGATTGATATATAGTTTTAATACTTTTACTGGTTAAATAAGTAATAAAGAGGAATTCTACAGTTTGTATAATTATGGTATTATAATTATAATGTAATATTATTTCATATGTATTAATCTTACATATCTATTCTATACATTAATAAGATATTATGACTGCATTCGAATATAATTCTATATGCATGAAGAATTTGATGATACTCTGCCATTATATACATATATGTATTTATGTACTTCTTACCATGGTTTAAATATGAAGCAAAATAAACTAATACTAACATGATTAGGGGTCCTACCTATATTTAGTTTTGAAATTATAGATTAGGAAATTAATATAAATAAGAAGTGCAACGATGCATTTCTAAATCGATCATATAGAAAGAATTTGGAAATAAATGATACAAATTGAAAATAAATGATTCACATCCATTTATGCACAAAACTCAATTTTCAAATAACACCATGGTTCTTAATTTAAGTATAGATGTCAAATCATAGAATTTCCTAACCACTACTAAACATTTAATCATAGCATAATTTTACTAACTGATACATACTAGATCCTACATTAACCTCTTCAGATATAGAATATAAACATTATACACACATTTTAAAACATAGATCATGAACCTCGCACCAATGCTGGGAAAAAAAAGTGGAGAAGTTGTTCCTCCCAACCAACTCCCAGAGCAGCCAAGTTACTTTCTCCAAAACCCCCGATCCTGTTCGATGAACCACAAGAGAAAAATCCTTCAACGTGCCATATCTTTCATTGTCAGATTCAATCCCTATCCAATTATATCGTCCTACTGCTCATGGACATACTAATATATAGTATTTTTCCTAGGACTTTGTCATTTATGAGCCTCCTATTCTTTAGCACTTAACTAGGAGTTGTGACCTGATTTTTGGGGATAATTCCTCCTTCATATTGAGTTCTCACTTGGTGGATTCAGCCACTTGTCTTGTAATACCCCCTGAATTAACAATTATTAATTGTGCTGAAAAATACTTTGATTATTATTTTATTATTCTTTAACAGAAGGTCAAGAATAGAACATTGTTGGTCCCCATTTTGTCACTATTTTTGGGTTCAATACGTTGCATATTAACACATGTTTTGCTACTTTTTAGTGTCTTTGGCACCATGCAACTCCCTCTACAAGCTTCAGGTATGACTAAATTAGGATTTATGTCAATTCTATTTATTATCATCATTTTATGGTTTCAATGGTTAAAATTGGCACAGTACGGAGTGGATTTGCTATGTTAATTCATGTGTCTTATTCTCTTCAGATTATATGTTCCTTTTGGTGACCTAACAAACAGACACGTGTTCAATTGAGTATATGGAGAGAATGACCTATTTTCCAAATCATCAAACATACTGCACATTTTTTGGTAGCATGTTTTCGTGTATTAAGAGCATGAAAATGACCAGAAACTGTCATCACCACGCGCAGGCGTCCCAGCGTCAGTTTTCTTTTGGAAGAAGTGCTCATTGCATGACACCTCAACGCAGGCTCAGATTTGTACTAAAGTCATGAACCCCATTGTGTGTTGCAAGGATCCTGATCTGTAAGAAAAGAGGGACTATTGGTTGTTAGTTGTTATGCACTTATTTGGCATTATGACTGCCTTATCATGATGAGCAGTTGACCACTAAAGGGTCAACTTTCTCGCCCCCATTGAACAATGTATATATAGACGTTGTCATGCAACTTAGGGAGGAACTTCTGGAAGTCTGAAGTCTAAGTCTCTGTCTTTTATTTTATCAGTTCAATCTGAAAAACTTTGCAACACTAATTTTTATTCTAATGAAAGTCTTATTTGTTAATATTTTATCATTCAAGCTAGCATTTAGATATTAGGATCTTTAACTGAGAGAATAACATGCACACCAATAAAACACAAGAGACAAGAGACACAAAAAAATTTCCTTGTGGAAACCATAAAGGAGAAAACCTTGCAACTTCCTCAAAGATAGAATTAGCACCAAAAGTAAAACCTGAAAACATAAAGATGATCTCCTAGCAGCAGCAGTCTCTTTCTTGTCCCAGCAAATTCTCCTCTCACTTATGCGCCCCAATGAGTGAGTGTGTGTGTGGTAAATAGAGAGGCTCACTCTATATTTATATTCTTTCATTTACTTGAAACCCACTCCAACATGTCGGCCTCACTTAACAATTACTTAATAGAGCTGACATCTCTAGGAGTGTCTAATAACCCTAGTGCCCCACAATTTGTGGGGACTTTTCCTCCTCCGACCAACAAGGAGGGTTATTCTTAACACAATGGTCGGGACTATTTCCCCAACTTACAATGACTCATCTAGGGTCAAATTCTCTAGGATAGTCTAATAACCCTAGGGCCCCACAACTACGGGGACTTTAACCCTTGACCAATAAAAGGGTTACTTACAATGACTTGACATGACTTGTTTACATTATAGAACCTCCCGATAGTAACATCGAGGCATGACATGACTCAAGTACATTAGAGACACATCCCAGAATAAACATGGGGGTACAATACATAAGATATACGGATGAATACATTCTGAAGTTACAATTACCTCAAAACTCTCTCTTAACTAGGAAGGTATTCTCTTGACACAATTTCTCAACACAAGTCTTCTTCTTTGTATCATCTGGATCATCATCGAATATTCGTCATATTCAAGTCATGTTCATCTTCAATTCATCTTCATTTGGATCTGGATCATCACTGGATCTAGATCATCATCACTGGATCTAGATCATCACTGGATCTAGATCATCATCACTGAATCTTGATCATCACTGGATCTAGATCATCACTGTTTCTAGATCATCACTCGATCTTGATCATCACTAGACATCATCACTAGATTTGGATCATCACTCAATTTGGATTATCACTGGTTCATCATTACTGGATCTGGATCATCACAGGGTCATCATCACTAGATCTGGATCATCACTACTGGATCTAGATCATCACAGGGTCATCATCACTAGATCTGGATCATCACTACTGGATCTGGATCATCACTCGATCTGGACCATCACTGTTGGATCTGGATCATCACTCGATCTGGATCACCACTGTTGGATCTTGATCACTGGATCTAGATCATCACTTGATCTGGATCATCACTGGGTCAACATCATAGGTGCTATCTCATGATTCTTCTCATCACAGGTTGTTCTAAATAGCCAGCCCTTTTCCATGCAGGTTGTAGGGATACCTCCTTGTAGGTCTTTGGTAGCCCTTATATCCAACCTACTTGTCATAATGGCTAGCACTCACATCTGACCTACTCGTCAGAAAGGCACAACACTTACATCTGACCTACTCATCATAAAGGCACAACACTTGCATATGACCTACTTGTCAAAAAGGCGCTCAGTCCTACACTGACGGTTCCTGGTAACTGACCAGGTGCCTCCATTCAGATAATGGTAGTAGCCCTTACATCTGACCTACTCGTCAGAATGGCCATCACTCACATCTGACCTACTCTGACAAAGGTGGTAGCCCTTACATCTATGTAGGAACTAATCCTACATCAGAATGGCTAGCACTCACATCTAACATGGAAGGAAGCAATCCTCTCACCATGAAAGAATGGAAAAATCCCTTATATCTAATCAAGTGGGAACACATCCCTCAATCACATCAGAATGGCCATGCGCTCACATCTAGTCATGCAAGACTACATCTTATAATCATCTTAGAAAGGCCCTCGGTCCTAGACCAAGTATTCATGGTAACTCACCAGGCAGCTCCATTCCAAGAATGGTAGTAGCCCTTATATCTGATCATGTAGGAACCAATCCTATAGTCATATCAGAATAGTTGAGCACTCATATCTGACATGGAAGGAACCAATCCTCTCACCATGACAGAATAGCTCAGCCCTTACATCTAACCTACTTATCAGAATGGCTTCAGGTCTCATCATTTCCCCTTAGAGGGAACCTCGATCTCGAGAACACCAAAATTCTCCCTGAAGTACTCAAACTTCACTTTGGCCATTTCTAGCATAGAATCACATCAGGGCTGATTATGTCCAAGGATGACCTGCGAGCTTCACCAAGACCGATTACATCCGAGGGCAACCTATCTGATCATCTATGCTAGAAATCCTTCTTTTAAGAGATCTTGATCTGGATCACTGCTCCTCTCTATATCATACAAAAAATGCAAGTCATATCAACCAAATCAAACAGTAGTTTTCAAAAGATACATACTACCTCCCAAATAGCAAGTGGCAACATATTTTGCCTCAGCTGTACTCAGCTCCATGCAGGACTTCATCCTGCCAAACCAAGAGATCACACTTGATCCCATACTAAAGTAGCACCTCAAAGTGCTCTTTATATCAATGGCACTTCCTGCCCAATACGAATCCACATAATCTTTTGATTCGCCTCATACTTGAGCCCATAATCAACTGTACCCTTCAAGTACCTCACTACATGCTTTGCAACCATCAGGTGAACATGTCTCAATGTGTTCACAGCAAAGCAAATATCTGGTCTCGTATTTGTCAGGTAAATCATTTGACAATACATCGTGGCATCAATCGAATCTGATGAAGCAATACTCAATAGCTTCAGGTTCGATTCCATAGGTGTGGTCCTGAACCTCTTCAGGATCTCTATTGTACACTTCCCTTTTTCAATGAATATTCCATTTGCATTCTTCCACACCTCTATGCCTAGAAAATAATGCATCGATACATAACAGGAATATCACTAGTATTCTGCCATCAACCTTGAAGCAAATATTGGAATCTGCTTTACTCTCAGTAAAGCCTAGAGTCATCAGTAATCTATCCATCCTGTCGTACCATGTTGAACCTCAAGATCTTCTGCAGTCACTCCCTCTGAAGCAAAGCATCATGCTCCCTCTGTATTTTGTACTCTATGTAGTGAAACATTCTGTACCGGAGTGACAAGTAGCTTCCTTTGATATTAATATTCTATGTATCCATCTAGGATCATTGGATACCAAGATCCTTTATCTTGAACTTTTTCAAAAGTTCTTCTCACACCCATCTATGAGCTTGTCATCCTCTATCAACCTTGTAGCAAAGGTCCATATCTTCATCAAGCTCCTCATGTATGTGTTATCCCATGGGTGTCTTCTGAGCTTGTACAAGGCCTTCTTACATTTCCACACATTATTCTTTCTGTCATGTATATTTCTAGTGGCTGCAAATGTCTCTTCTATTCCTCATGATACGAATCTTGACTTGTATCCTATGATGTTTCCATCTACTGCATGTTTGAACTACGAACTTCCCTTCATGTATTGATATTAAATCCTAGACATCATTCTTCTTGCACCGGTCTTCCCTTTCTTCTTGGAAGGTTCTACAACAATGATGTCGCCGCATTCATCTGATATTTTTTTCATCTTGAACTGTCGTTACTTGTTCTTCGGAACAAGACTCATTCTTCTTTTCTTGTAGGTGATTATGTATGCGATCTTTCCTATAAGTCAAATGCATTTGTATGGTTAGACACATTTCATAAGGAATATTCATACTGGAAATTTCTTATTTATAAATATATGATCATGCAACTACTTTAGCCAATACAACATTCATCCATATCTCACAGAAACATTTCTAGATGCCTTCCATCTCTACCAAGACAACATTGATATTGTGCACTAATCCAATATGTCAACAAAGAGGTTTCATTCTAGATAAGTAGCAATGGAGATTTGTATAACACCATGAGCTACTTACCCATCACATGCATATTAGTAGTATATTGTCATTAATGTGAACATTCTATCATGCATAATACATTAACTGAATATAAACAAATTCATAACAAAACAATATCATGAAATGACAATTGAATACTTATCTTTATTTGTTTTGTGGGTAGACTCCTCCTTGAGCCTTCAGCTTCATTGTCTTCTTCATTCATAATAGCATCGTTTCTTATCCAAATGATGAGATGGATAAGAGGTTCTTCAAGAGTTGATTTCTTCATATTCCTCATTGCTTGAGGTATCTTCTTTGAATGGTAAGAGCTTGATCTTTAGTTTCTCCCATCTTATCTTCTCTTATTATGAGTCGAGCTTCTTCTTCTTCCTAGAGTCTGCTGAAAGTAATCACTTCCTTCTGGCACACATTCCTTGAATGAATGAATCCCATGATCCTAGGAGGCCATTCAAGATGGCTATCATCACTTCTGCATTCTTCACTTCTTCTTTTACCACTTCAATTTGTTCTTTGATTTGAGAGACCCTTGTAAAGTCTAACTATATGGTCTCTGCATTTTGGATCTCCACATCCTTTAACTGTTTTCTCAAGGTCCTATTCTGATTTATGTTCTTCGATTCAAATATCTTGGTCAAAGAGTCAAAAATCTTCGGTGTCTTTACGGAAGACACTCAGTGGTACAAGTTGATCCATGATTTAGTCAACAATGATCTTCTTGGCCTTGACCAATTTCTTCTTGTGTAAGGCTTTGAGCCTCAACTCCCTCTAGAACCGAAACCTCTCTACTTATGTAGGTGTCCAATTCATTTTCTTTAGAGAGATCATATACTTTCATGTTTGGAAGTTGTCAACTTCACCAAGCTTATCATCAAGCTTATGTGATAGATCACTTTGACATGAGAACCTCAAATGACAATAGCAAAAGATTATATCTTACCGATTTGAGGTGTCTGTCATGGTTCTAGAGCTGGCTAATCTAGGGTTTGTCAGAGAAACCATAATTTTAAAAACTTGGAATATTTAAGATCTGATTGGATAGAAAGACATATATTTTCAATTTTAGATGTCCCATGTACTCCTTTTTTGAAAACAGTGGAGGGAAGCTCCCCGAACAGGAAGCCCTAGTTTACCAGTTTCTTTTGTAGAAATTCCTCTACTGTTTCTACGTTATCTATAAAATTACTACTCCTCTATGTCTGAAACTTTGGACTTAGGTATCCTCACCTATCCCTATTCCAACACCATAGGTTTCATCAGAATTTGTTTCACCAATTGGGACTTATGATCATTTTCCCAAGGTGACCTGTTTCACGACTGTTCCACACAGCAAAGTTGTACGGACTTCCACGTGTCACTGGTTCATCTTATGAGTCTGAAACTTGAACCATAGAAATTATAGTTTGTTCCCTTTCTAGAACATCTTCTTAAATTTTATTTGGAATTTTATATCCCAAGCTATAGCAATTCGCCCGAGGTGTCATGTTTAGGGATGAATTATGGAAGATGATGGAACCCTAAATTGGAGGGATCATATCTCCCATAAAATAGTGAATATGAGGCTGAATTTTGGACACAATGTAAATCAAGATTTTATCTTCGGCCTCTACAATTTTCATCTCTTGATCCTTGCCAATCCCATGATATAGCGAATGTACCAAAACGTATCAGTTTTAGTATTTTAGGGTTTTTCCAGCTCGGGGTCAAACTAGGGTTTGACTTTCCTAGAGTTTCACCCAACCAAAAATCTTGAACCAGGTCTCTAAAATTCGATTTTTATGAGGAAAGAAATCCTTTTCCGAGCTCACTCAAAAATTCCTCTTCTGTAGAAAGCCCTAATTTCTCGCACTGAAAACTGAAAATGCTCATAATTGAATTCCGCTTCAACAGAAAGATGCGCCCTTCAATAGAGAGTCAGCCTAGAATACTTTTTCTGATGGATTGTGTATAGAGACAAAAAAAGTAAGAATCCATAGCTTCTACTACTACACAATGCCTTCCTCTCAGGTTAGCTCTGATACCATCTTATATTTTTATCATTCAAGCTAGCATTATGATCTTCGGATCTTTAACTGAGAGAATAACATGCACAACAATAAAACACAAAAGACAAGAGACAAAGAATTTTCCACGGGGAAACCATAAAGGAGAAAACCCCGCAACTTCCTCACAGATAGAATCAACACCAAAAGTAAAACCTGAAAACATAAAGATGATCTCCTGACAGCAGCAGTCTCTTTTTTGTCCCAGCAACTTCTCCTCTCACTCATGTGCCCCAATGAGTGAGTGTGTGTGCGATAAATAGAGAGGATCACTCTCTATTTATATTCTTTAGTTTAATTAAAAATCACTCCATCGTGTCATCCTCACTTAACAATTACTTACTAGAGAGGAAATCTCTAGGAGTGTCTAATAACCCTAGTGCCCCACAACTTGTGGGGACTTTGCCTCCTCCGACCAACAAGGAGGGTTATCCTTAACACAATGGTGGGAACTATTTCCCTGACTTACAATGACTCACCTAGGGTCGAATTCTCTAGGATAATCTAACAACCCTAGGGCCCCACAACTATGGGGACTTTAACCCTTGACCAATAGAAGGGTTACCCATAATGACTTGACATGACTTTTTTACATTATATAACCTCCTGATAGGAACATCAGGGCATGACATGACTCAAGTACATTACAGACACATCCCAGAATAAACATCAAGGTACAATACATAATATATACAGATGAATACATTCCGAAGTTACAATTACATCAACATTATTGTGTTGTACATGATTGTGTTCGATTAGAAGAAACATAACTCTGTTCGCTGGGAGCCAACCGACAAACGAAGTCTTTAAATGTTTGTGTAGGTTTTGTTATTTCTTTCCTCTACAATTAGTATAATTCTATTTATGAGTTGTTTAGTTTTGTTTCTATAATTGTTCATGTTCCTGTAGCATAGATTCCAATTCAAAATTATGTTGAGCATGTAGGTTCTTTTTATTAAATAGCAAGCGGTTGCATTTAAGATAGCTTTCAAGTTTTTCTGCAAAGTATTTCAATTTATAGATTAAATTTCTTTGATTAATTATAATCTAGTTCTGCTTATTCTAGTTTTTATCATGAATCTGCTTAAGAATATGTTAGTTTGTTTTGAATTAAGAAATTAGTTTAGGTCATATTACTATGGAATTCAGTCATTAAAGTAGGTTTACTTCCTATTTTACATTACATTAGTACATGCATGGAGTAGCTACTCTTCACTAAAGCTTTTAAATTTACTCTTTCCTTAAAGTTTTAACATTTTCTTCAAACTAACTATCATCCAGACATTCTGTTCCACCTTTTATACAGACCTTCATTTCCACCTATTATACAGTCGCTCATTCAGTCCTCTATGTTTTTAATTTGTTTTAAAGTTTATCTTTCTAGTTTTATGATTCTATCTGAATATTAATGGTTAGATACTGTTTATATTTTCTTTTAAAGACCTTTAGATAAGATTGTTTAAGAATTCTTATTAAAACTCATTTCTCCTTCCTCTTTCTTTTTACCTTATGCATAGGAATTATGTTATGTAATGTAAATCATTGTATTTATTTGTAATTGAGCCTTTGATTTAAGTTGTTTCTTTGTATATAAGTTTTAAATTACATGCATTGATAGATTAGGTGTTTATAATACAATTTGTTCTTTTAAATTATACAATTGTGAAAAGGATCTATAAGATAGAAATCAAATCATCCGTGTGAGTTTTATGTTTGTTCATAAATTATGTCTATCCTTATATAATTTTTTGTAAATAGGAGTCACTTGTGTATAAACAATCATGTTTACTATTTCTTGTAACTAGACATTTCTCAGTCTATACATTTTTGTAGAGATCAAAATAGACCTAATTCCCTTTAGCTTTTACACTTCTTTTGAGAGCCATTTTGATACCTCTCCTGCACCAGTTCCTATTACAATAAATGCCTATCCTCATAATAATCAAGGAGAGTGGAATTAAGATGATTTAGTTCGTGCATGTATAGTTTCTATTTGGTCATTATAAATTATTTTTAATATAGTAATTCTCTCAAGTAAAAATCAATCTCTCTGGAGAGAATAATTTACTATCATAACACTATTTATATCCAAAAATTTATACATAGTTTGATGTTACCTTTGTTTTTCATTAACTTAACTAGATCCTTAGGAATTCAACTTAAGACCTTTCAATCTTTTTCTTATTAAGAGTATTACCACGACACTCTCTACCTTCGTATATATTTTGTAGAAACTCTATTTTTCCCAACAAACATCTTGTAATAAAACATTCCCTATTTAATAAAATATACTGAAGGAAAACAAAAGTGGATATAGTTGTTGAAAGAGTGTTTGTTAACGGACAAGAGGAAAATGACGAGTGGAAAAGACCACTGACTGAGAACTCAAGATGTAGGAAGCATCATCCCCAAATTATAGTTTCATTTTGTTCAACTCACTCCGGCTGCAACCATGGACTCTAATAAACCTTGAAAGAATCATTCAAAAAACCCAGAATCATCAATTCTTCATAGGATGCACTTGTATATATAAGTCAAAATTGCAAGGAAAATCACAATAGTGACAGCTTGTCTGCTTTATTGAAGTTACTCAAGACAGGTTATAACATAAACATGAGTATTAAAATCACATTCATGGATTACAACGTAACAGTTCAATTAGAGACATGAGATTTTTAGACAAGTGACATATTTGCACCCAATTTCACTGCACAACTTTGAACCCCAACCCTAGTTTGCTTCTCTAATAGTGCAAGGTAATAACTCGAAAAAGTCAACTTATTATATAAAAATAACCATTAACCATAAATTACAACAAACACCTCAACTTATTATATAAAAATCACCATTAACCATAAATTACAATAATCTAGAGCGCAACAGCTTTTAGGATTTGGAGAACACTATGAGTGATTGAAGGCAAGGCAACTTGATGAAGGTGTAGCTGTTAAACCCTTCCCTCTAGAACAACCCTTTGAATTCTTTCTATGTTCTCTCTTTCCCACCTATTCTATAAACCATCATCACTACATCAAATAACAAACCCAATCGCCTTAACAGATCACTTTCACCTTCTTTGTGTTCTTCAACAACTGCGTCCATAATTAACACCTTTCTGTTCGCTATATTTGCCTCGTAGCTTCTTCTCATCAACTTGACACACTCTTCATCCGCCTAGTCATGTATAATCCACTGCAATCACTGTAATATGTAAATTATTATAATATCTCATGTAAATTTGTTGTGTAAATGCAAAACCATAGATGATTTCTTCACCTTCATGAGGATTGCATTGGTAGAAGGTATCTACTCGAACATATTACCCACTAGATGCTCCACTCCTGAAACAATTAATCATTCCCAATTATATAAGGCATTATCCACTTGTTATCATGTTGCATCAACAATTTTATATTGATTGTAACCAACATTACAAATCTTACCAGTTATGGGAAGCGCAGTGGTGATGACATGAGGGAGATCCATATTAATGGCACGAATGTGTGGATGCTCCTTCAGAATCATGTCCAAGGAAGATCCCATACCTCCTCCAAGGTCTACCAACACTTTTATACTCTTGAATCCATCTCCATACATATTTTCCATGGAAGCCATGACAGCGGCACTACTGTGGCCGCCCATGGCCTTGTTGAAAATTCTGTTGGCTTCAGGATTTTGGCCCAGATATTTCCATGGACTCATACCATAAGCTTTGTTAAATGTGTAGCAACCTTCTAAGACATATTCATGAAAATGTTGATAAGCGTCCATGAAGACTTTGTTCCCCATCATGAACATGGATGGCCGATAAGA
This sequence comes from Pseudotsuga menziesii, assembly GCA_001517045.1. NCBI lineage: Eukaryota > Viridiplantae > Streptophyta > Pinopsida > Pinales > Pinaceae > Pseudotsuga > Pseudotsuga menziesii. The sequence continues at coordinate 117,539 of LPNX011031431.1, read as the reverse complement.
TTATTGTTTTGGTACCTGCGNCAACCTTCTAAGACATATTCATGAAAATGTTGATAAGCGTCCATGAAGACTTTGTTCCCCATCATGAACATGGATGGCCGATAAGATTATTGTTTTGGTCCCTGCGCCAGTGGCTTTGAAATTCCAGTCAAGCCATATTTTATCTTCTTGGTTTCTGCATGAGCTTCTTCATGTTTAGTAAAAGTCCCATAGGAGGCCAGAAGCCTCAGAATTCTATAGAGATATCCCAAATCCACGCGATGGGAATCACTAGTAGATGAGGGGGGATTAGCAGTAGTGATGTGAGAAGCAATCTGCTCAACAAAAAGGGGACCTTTGTTGCCTTTTGTGGCAATAATTTCAGGAATGTTTAGCAACACGGCTTCTTTAAAATCCATGGGCTTAACAACACACATTACCATCTCATAAAGCTGGAGCTCGTGGGTCATTTCAGATTCACATGATGAGTTGATCTGTTGCCCTGCGCCATGACTCAAAACATGATCAATGGAGTCCATGTGAGCAGAAATGAAATGAATGGGATTTGGTTTATTTTCTCACAAAGGGATGCGATCCATAGTGAGGCTTATTTTCTCATAAATGGAAGCTATTCATCCATTTATATAGTACAAAATAGTAAATATATCATGGTAAAATTGATGGTGATGAAAAGCCTTGCTTAAAAAAGTAACGACAGTGAAATGGGTTGGTTTTGAAAAATGTTTTGATAGTGAAAATGAATGGAATTTGGTTTATTTTCTCACAAAGGGATGTGATCCATAATGAGGCTTATTTTCTCATAAATGGAAGCTATTCATCCATTTATATAGTACAAAATAGTAAATATATCATGGTAAAATTGATGGTGATGAAAAGCCTTGCTTAAAAAAGTAACGACAGTGAAATGGGTTGGTTTTGAAAAATGTTTTGATAGTGAAAATGAATGGAATTTGGTTTATTTTCTCACAAAGGGATGTGATCCATAATGAGGCTTATTTTCTCATAAATGGAAGCTATTCATCCATTTATATAGTACAAAATAGTAAATATATCATGGTAAAATTGATGGTGATGAAAAGCCTTGCTTAAAAAAGTAACGACAGTGAAATGGGTTGGTTTTGAAAAATGTTTTGATAGTGAAAATGAATGGAATTTGGTTTATTTTCTCACAAAGGGATGTGATCCATAATGAGGCTTATTTTCTCATAAATGGAAGCTATTCATCCATTTATATAGTACAAAATAGTAAATATATCATGGTAAAATTGATGGTGATGAAAAGCCTTGCTTAAAGAAGTAACGACGGTGAAATGGGTTGGTTTTGAAAAATGTTTTGATAGTGAAAACTATTATATATATATATATATATATATATATATATATATATTAAAACTAGTTATTTAAATCGTATAGATCTTTTTAACTTAGTGTTTGTAAACTTTTTATAACTAAATTCGAATGCATTTTTTTATATGAAAAAAATAGATATTATGGCTAAATCGAGAAGCATTGAGTCAATTGAAGGTCACTAGAGAGGTGTGCAAAAGGGCTTGCACCTAATATCTAATCAACCTTTATACATGGATAACTTCATACAACTAAAGAGTTTAAAGAAGAAAGAAGGGCTGAGAATAGAAGGGCTAGGAATAATTATAAAAACAACAAAAACAACAAAGCTAGGAAGGACTACTAGATTTTCCTTGAGGATTCTTGTCATATAGATGAGACTAGACCTCCCTTAGCATCCTCCTTGAAGGTAAGGTTCACATAGTCCCCATAGCTTTCAGGCTGGCTCATTGACCTTTCCCTCTCTCCTTTGTTCCAGCCATCATCACTCTCATACACACTACCATGGAGGATACATCACATTAAACCTACATTCTTATTTCTTATTTTTATATTTTCTTTTTATTATTTATTATTTTCTTTTCTTTTTATTATTTTTTATTAATATAGATAGATCATTTTCTATACAGTAAACAATTAATTTTTTCTTACTCTATACGAATCTACTTATTCAATAATCCATAAAGCATGTGAAAACCATTTTTAATTTGGACAAACCAACTCATGTGTAATATCCCGAATTTTGGACCTAACATGTATAGGCATGTGCCTATTGATTAGGATTATTATCTTGATGTTTTATTTTTATATTGGGTCGAAGACCCCACTGCATATGAACATGATGATTTGTTTTATATATTGGGTGTAAGCCAATTATTGATGATATATGTATATGCTTGTTTGTGTTGGGTGTGGACCTTGATGCACATGATTGATGAGATGTTTTGTGTTGAGCAAGGAGCTCTGGAGCACTTGAGTGATTGATGATTTGTGTTGAGCAAGAAGCTCTGGAGCACATGAGTACTTACCTTTGTGTTGAGCGGGAAGCTCTAGAACACATGAAATGATAATTGGATGTGTTGGGCATAAGCCCTGGAGCCTTCCATGTTGATGTTGATCATAAGATCTGGAGCATTGGATTCTTGGCCATATTATCCCTAGGCGTATCATACAAGTACATCCTAGCACTAGTGTTGAGCGAGGAGCTCTGGAATTGCACTAAATTGTAACTCCTTATTAAAGCATTGAGTATGGGCTCTCATAAGCACTAGGGGTTACTGAAAAGAATTTAATAACTTCTTAGTGAAAACGACTCGAGAAAAATATTGATCTCATCATACTTATTGATAAGTGATGAAACGAAATTTTGAATTTATGTATCCTCATCAAAGTACTAAAGAGCTACCACTATATAGAAGGGAAATCCAACATGTAAGTATTTTTAGAGTTTTCTAGCCTAGTAGACCTAAACCATCTGCCTACTTGGCCTTAATGAAGAAGTGTCATTAAGTCTAGGGATCATGGTATATGATGCCCAAAGACAAATGTTAACAAAGCATTATATTATTATGTACTTTATACATGGTATGTATAAAGAATTAAATATATTAATAATATAAATAAATGAAAGAAAGGAGAGAAGCTCCATCTATTGTTATTTATTATTAAAGATTAATAAATAGTATAATGTCTATGAAATTCCAACTAGGAACTAGTAGAAAGTTCCTAAGTTAAAATATTAATAATTACCCAAAGTAATTGAAAAGGGTAAAATCAAGAAACCTTGATTTAATTGTCCCTTTGACTGAAAAGACTGTTTATAAAGACTCAAGCCAAGGAAAGGCTTGGGGTTTTGATCTATCATTAGATGAGTCGTTTTCTTCCTGTTTTCTCTCACGTAAATACTTGGAAAACCTTTTCCTAGAGGGAAAAAGGAGAACTGATCCAAAAATTGATATACGAGATAGGAAACCCTACCTTAGAGCTCTAAGCTACTTGCATGTTGGAGTCCAGCTCGGGGGGATCCGGATTAAAACCTTGAACGGTTTTGGGTCATGGTTGTGAGGAACGTGGTAGTTACCAAGTGATTTGGTCATCAAGCTAGAGGTCATATTTGTCTTAAATTGTTAATGCTGGTTATTTAAAAGTGTGTAGGTTCAGCCATTAAAGGAGCTTCAGAAAACTACATGTATGATTTCTTAGTATGTCAAGTTCATTTCTAGTATAATACTGGCTAATTTATGTAAAGGTTGATTATATATATTTTTAACCATAGAAATGATGGTTGTGTCTATATCTCCTATGGTTTACATTTCTTAAATTCTAACCCTAGATTGTGTATTCTATTTGCTAGATTAATTGCTCGATGTGCTAGGTAAATGATTTCAATGCATATACTAACCTTATGTGTTTGATTCTCTGGTTAGAATATGGTAGGGTTTGTATTTCTTAAATATTACCAGGATTGTACTTTTAAGTTTGTTTCTGTATTACTTCAGTATTCACATTATGTTCACTATAAACTAGGGTTTGATTTCAAGTAACTAAGTAATTGTTCTCTAGGCTTTATTACTCTACTGAGATATTTCATTTGTGAGCAGAGCCATGTTTAAGTTTATTTCAAAACTAGTTCAGAAGTAGGAATTCATACAATTATATATAATTACTAGCTTCAACCTAAAGTACCAATAAAATAACTATGATAATATCCATCTAATTATTAACAACAGTAAGTAAACGAGAATACTGAATATAAGTATTTAGTAACAGAACTAGAATATAAATTAAATCAAAGAATAAATACACCATTAAGACCTTTCAAGGTCTGTCTCATTAACTATAAACTAGATAGCAAATCAATTCCATTAAATAACAACATCATAATTATATAAACAGAGGAGGCATCGTGACCATCCATGTGGTCCTACATCAAATCTCTGATTGTGTGTGTGTGTGTGTGTGTAGCTATAGGCACCCACAGTTCTATCTAATCCATCATAAATAACCAATTCATATATGCATAACCATTAAAAGAAATTATATAACTCATCAAACATTACACATAATGATTTAAACCATATCAAAATCATATTATAAACCCATGTATTACAAATAGGGATAGGAATCGAATCCCGTGGGCATACAAGCCTAACCCTTTTTATAAAAAAAAATACAAATTAGAAGCATGGCTATGATCAAGCTTCAAAGCAAAATGAAATGTTACGAAAGAAAACCCCCAAGTGAGGCTTACCTTCCTGGTGTGAAGGTCGCCTCCTTTAACCTCTACGCAGAGCCAAGGAAAACCCCAAATGACATATGAAATGCCCAAACCATCATGAGCCAAGCCTAACGGAAGGCTGCGAAAAAAACCAAGGTGCATTAATGGCACCAGCTAGTTTCCACCACCAAATCCAAAACCCACTAAGCTATAGTTTGGTAACATCAATTTGGTATAATATCCACCCACCATGCAATCAATAAACCCCATTGTATATGGTCTCAAGCATATGTTATATCGCCACCCTAATCATATCACAAGGTAACTCATTACAGCATTTATATTATAGCAAGGCTTAATTTATTAAAATGTTAAGCCTTAGTGCATAGACCAGGCTTGGTCTGCACTAGTCTCAAGTCAAGCCACAAGACTTATACATTAAACATAACATGTAATCCTTAGGCATTAATCCATAATTTAATACAATACAATTAGGCCCTAAGATTATGCTTAGTGAACATGGCATATGTAATATCCTATGTTAAATATTTTAACCCTCATAAAATCAATGGCCTAGTTTTGAAAGCCATGAACATAACCTGCAAATAGAAAACATAAGAAGTGTTAATAAGATTTGATAAAATAAACCTAGAACAGAATTATATTAACATGTATAGATGACGAGATACGAAACCATAATGAAGTAAATGTAGTATTTATACCTGTTATAATTCGGAGTCGATAAAAGAACCCAAGTCCACCAGCAGTATGTTCTTTAATATCAATACTCTCAGTACTTGTTAAACAAGACCCCATCGCAAAGTATGAACTGCATGTGAAATCAGATAGGTGCCTTAGTTCAGAGAACTAAGTAAGCCTGCAAACAAGTAAACACCTTTACCTCTCAAACTGTCATGGGAGAACAAGTCCAGCCTCTCCGCCCACTTTGTTTCCACAAACAAAGTTAAGTTATGACTTTATAATTAACAAGTACGACTATGCAAAAAGGACGAAGCATTTAATCCAGTTACGAGACATATGCGACAAAAGTATAAACATAATACTAAGCAGTAAACAGCAGTACAATATCGTAAGTAAAATACATTAAAAATAATGATTGAAAGTAAAAGACAGAACATAAAGACAACTTACAAATAAACAACGGTACATGAAGTATACGATATAATTTTGCAAGTGAATAATGTTCGATCTAGGTAGTTTTTACTAGCCTATAATTTTTGTTTTTTTTTTATAATTTTCAATTTTTGGGGACATTATATGATGAAATAAACTTATAATGTAATACATTAGTATTAACATTGAAATTTAAAAAAAAAATTAAAAAAAAAATAATAATAAAATATTATTTGATGTAATAAAATAGTATTAATATTGAAATTTCAAAAAAAAAATAATAATAACAAAATATGGATAACCTACCATTCATAATTTAGGAAAGTTAAGTGACCTATATCATCATTAATATATTTATCTAAAATTTAAAATAGAACCTTTTTAGGTCTTTCACATATTTAACTTTTAATTCTTTAATCTTTATGAAAGTTTTTTTAAATGCATAGATATTTTAAACTTAAACTTAGTTGAATTAGGAAAACTTATAAATATGGAGTTTGCAGCTAGGAAAATGACCAAAATAGATTAATAAATATGTTCATTCACATATTATTGCATTATTAAAGTAAGCTATATTGATACATTATTTTTTCTTAAAGTTTTTTTTACAAACCATGTATTTATAACAAAAAAAAATTGATATTAAAGTCGAGATATTATAATTAAACAATTATCATCTAAAATCTCAATAATATGAAAAAGCTAATTAAAAAATCAAATGAAAGTAGTATCATCTAAAAAAGGTTAATCATTAAACTCATGTTGTGAATCCTTTATTATAAATATTAAGTATGGTATAGTGATAAGCATTTCACACTTATATGTATTTATAAGAATTTTATAAGATAATTTAGGTTCTACTTTATTAGTCCCTGCCCTGGCTAGTAGGGACTCTAGTAATCGGCCTGCCGTTTTTTTCATTAAAATGGTGAACATACCTAGGCATTTTCATTTCTTATAAGCTAAGTTCTATCTCGATATTTTCATTTCTTATAAGCTAAGTTCTATCTCGATTTTAGAGAGCATACTTTATTTCACCCAATATTATATACGAAACCGTTCCATACTCCAATCAAAATATTTGAAGCCTTATTTGGCCTCAAATCGAGGCACGTTGTGAAATAGCCTTAGACATTTTCCACTTCATTTTCAAATCGATACTGAAAAGATTATAAGATTGAGTAATGCTAGCCTTACTCTAGCATTAGTCTTAAACATTTAATGTCATGTCAAATGTAATTTGAGAAAACCCCACAACATTGGGGCATTACTTAAATGCAATGGTGCTACCTGGCAAAGTTGCATGTCAAGATGGCATGTCACTTCTTGATGATGCCACCTGGCTAATGCTTGCCACCGCCTACCTTTCGGAAGATGGATTTCCCTTCATAAGATGCCTATCTGATGCATCTGATGCAGATATGCTGCTAATATTCGGTAGATAAGTTGCTATGCTACTTGTCCTCCTGGATCCAACCTGATCTACAGAGCCAGATCCAGATGAAGCAATATTGACATCGGGAGAAGGAGACCCAGAGAGATTCGAAGCCTCGCTAGTGCGACCCCGAAGGGAATCCAGAGAAGAATGACGAGGGCTACTAATGGCGTCAAGCGCGGAACGAGGCGACCGTCGTGGAAAATCACCGGAACGGGTCTGGGAATCATGTGATTTGTAGCAGGGCTCGCTGGTTCTTTTGCTCTTGCAGTTACGAGCGCCATGTAGCTCTCCTGCTCACAACAAACACACAGCGTCTAGTTAGGTTTAGATGCATAAAAGCTAGTTTACTCCATTTATTTTCTGGCTGAAATTCAGAGCATATATTTTTCATCATTTCAATAAACTGATCTAGTGAATCAAAATATTGTATACATGTGAATCAAATAAGTAGAGTTTATGGTTTTTTAAATGAGAAGGTAGAGTTTTGTGGGGTTTGGCTTTTTTTCCACCAGAGAAGAATCCATATTTTTTTCCACCAAAAATGATTGAATTTATCATTCCTTTTGTAAAAAATAGTACAAAAAGACTTAGAATCCACCAGACAATGACCTCAACCTACAATATCACTATTAAATGACAATTTTATTATTTCCAAGAAAAAGACAAGGTCATCCTCAAGAGCTCTAACATACCATTTAAGGTATGTGAGAACCGAAAATACTTCAGAGAGCAAACCCAGCCTATCTCTTGCTGTTAATTCAATTGCTGTATGTTCAGCCACAACAAAAAAACATTTAAGCTCTTTGAGAACTGCAAATACTTCAAAGAGAAAACTTGACCTATCTCTTGCTGTTAATTCAATTGATGTATGTTCAGCAGCAGCCTTTACTCCAACAGATCTCCTCATTGAAGGTAAGAGGCAAGCATTAGTTCCCAATGACTGCAATCAGAATAGGTATAATTAAAAAGCGCTTCTTGAATAAAAATGGGCATTCCCAAGCTGTTTGCAGCAGAAAAGAGATCTAGAAATACATGTTTTTATATACTCAATAACTTGTTCATCTCTAACTTTGTTGTCCTCTGTTTATATTACATGGAAAACTGCCATAAAAAAGCACGTTACATTGGATTTAGCAACACTGACTGCCATTCAATTTTATTAATGTCTTTGCAACTGAAATACTAAAACAAGTTATGGTTCTGACTGCAAATTTACCATCCATGAACAATCCTCCATCAAAAGATATGTAAACTTCAGAAATGCTAAGATTTAGAGCTGTCTGTCAACACGTTCACTACTTCCAGAAGAATGCCATGCTTATTGGCGCTGTTGATCTGCTAGGCAAAAAATGATTACAATTAAAATAAAAGGAAAATTCAATATCTCATCGGTTCAACTCAATAGATAATTTGAATGCTCAAAATTTAAAATATTGGAAGAATACCTCCACCAATGTTGGAGATGGAGAATGGTTGTGCATCACATATCTACCAAAAATGTTAGTGAACAGAGCGCATGGTTGGACACCATACCCTTGAGAGACACTGATTCGGTTCGGTTCATGCCTACCGAGGACAACAACTGTTCCCTCTAGCCACCCGTGAATACTCTATGCTTCAGTGACGGCACTTCGAGACAGGCCTAAAGACGCGTGTATGGCATGTATAACGAAGCAACACAACACGTGAATGTTATTTGTTGCTCATTCTCCAGCTAAGGTAGGCTCTTTTTATAGTTTAAATGATGGCCAAGGTAGATAATCGTATAGGTTTAAAAATATCACAGTAAGGCAATGTTTTTAAAAGAAATCATATGATTCGATGCAGTGGAAAATGAGCACATTGATTTTAATTAAAATATATTAATTATCTTAAACTACATAAATTTTAAAATATAATTTAATACTTTATAATGTCACTACTCAAATTCTCCATAAAATTTAAGACATTCTACTTCTACATAAAATTATGGCATTCTACCTTATATAATTTTACACATGGGAAACGATGGCTATATACACTACGCAATACCAGGAGAACATATATGTGTCACTCTTTGTACAGAACATGAACTTATAAAGAAAAAAATAATATGTAGCGTTATATTCAAGGAAATCTACTAAAATACAAGAAACAGATGAACATATGAAGGATTTTTCTGCTAAAATAAACAGTGTTGTAGCAATATGTGCCCAGTAAGAGCAAATTATATATATGCATGGTGACAAATACATGTTTGTAAAATACATGTTTCATAATTTCAGCTTTGAGAAGTGAAGAGCGCAATTGCGTTTTACAACACAAAAAAGAGTTTGTACTCCATGTTATTACCTCAAAATCAAGATTTTCAACAATGGTTTGGGAGCAACAAAAGTGATCATAATCGTCTTTTTTTGTGAAGCTTGCAGCTCTTTCTACATCTCACAAGCTCAGTCTGCTATTAGGTTATTGAGGCATATGAGGGATTGTATGATTGGGTATCTTAGGCCAGCGCTCCATTTCAAAGTCGAAGGCACATTAGAATTTACCTATTGTGCAGAGGAAGAACCATGCAGCTTTCTTTCGGTATCTGAGGCGGTGGTATTGGGGATCCCTTAAGCAAGGATTCTGCTCAACTTTATCATACTTGGGTAATACATTGGATATAACTTCTGCAAACCATATTATCATTAAATGCCATACTCCAAAAACAGTCGGTGTGCTGTAACTTTTGCTTTTCCTACTTATAAAAATTCCTTCAAAAATGAAAACTTGTTTTTGGCCACTGTTAACATTTGTAAAACAGCTAGAGTAGCTCAAATTAATACAAGTAGTTTTATAGTAGCTTCGAGCTAGCTTTTCTTAAGCTATATCCACTATTTGCTGCCAGCTACCACATATGGCAGGGACTTGCTGCATTAGCAGCTCTCCTTGTTAATATAGTTATAGTTATTGTGTTTTTATTATTATAGTTATTGTGTTATTTAAATTTTTAACATGATTCATAGTTTGATTTTTTTTCTCATATAAATTGATTAAAACTTATTTAATATTTTAATATTTTCTTAAATGATTTTACTTTATGTAATTGATGTGAAGTTAGAGTTATGACAATTTAATTTCTTTTATTAAATTATTGTTTTTTATTTATATGAATAAAGATTTTAATTTCATCTTTGTAAATAAACTTTTATTATGATGATGATGGTTAACGTCCACTTAGACCAAACTTTGGCTTATAGGACCTAAAGAAATAAATTATTTAGTTTTTTTAAAATTGTATTCCTATGCTCAAAGAGCTTGGAGAGAAGTGTTTCGAGCTCACTATAATTTTGGCATGTTAAAAGGCTAGGAAAGTTGCTATTGCAACAAAAATGATGAAAGAGAGATCTAATAAAGGGTATAGGCAGGGCACTCTAAGAGAAAGTGATTTTCATCCTCAATGTTTATGTGTTCTCACAAATATGGAAGATCCTTTCCACCCATGGTGTTTTAGGAACTTCCCAACAACGAGTTTCACTATGTAGCTCATGAGAGTTTGTAGGGTGTATTGCTTATAATTTTGAGGTTATACGTTATAAAACACTTCTCGATTTGCTCAATCTTTCTCCAAGACTCTCTAAAGATGTTGCATCCCCAAACCTCACACCCATACAAGATAACATGAGTGACTAAAGTTTCAAAGCGGAGCTTCTTTTTATCCCACATCACAATGTTTGTTGCTTTACAATTATTTTCAAGACCAAAATAAGCTTTCCACCCTTCATTAATCATTTTCTTAATGCTATAGTTCGAGTTGAGCTTGTGATGGATATCAATTCCTAGGTATTTGTAAGAAGACACTCCCTCCAAATTGGTATTGTCATACATAAAATTAACGTGAGTGTCCTTCTTGGATTTGATAATCAAAACTTTTGTTTTGTTAGTGTTAACACTCATACCCATGGTAGCGCAGAAATCCTTCAGAAGTCCTAGAATCTATAACATGTTAGAATATATATAAGTGTCTTTAAATTATTAGGGGCAATTATTAATTTGTACTTTTGTTTAATTTTTATAAATTAATTTCTTTATTTTTATTATTTTAGTTTTGAAAAATATTTGATTAACTACATTAATTAATTTATTATGATAATTTAAAACAAAATTAAATTTTAATTAAATTATTGATATTAGTTTTTAAATCTATAAATATTACATGAAATTTGTTTGATAATTTAAAATAAATTTGCATTTAAATGGAAATAATTTTAATCAATTAAATTAATTTTTAAAATAAATAAATAACCACACCTTTATGATTTATGATTTTTATAAAATTATAAATATTTATAATATATATTAAATTAATATAGTTAAGATAAGAACTAACTTTAATGATTTTTATAGTGAAACATGTAGTTTGGCAATTCTTAAAACACTATGGATAGAAAGGATTTGTCATCTTTGTGTGAATATGAACATTGAGGATGAAAACCACACATTAGATCTAAGTTTCATAATCTTTGTTATAATACCTACCTTCCTAGATTTTTAAAATGTCAAAATTATAGTAAGCTCTAGAGGATTCTTTCCAAGTTCTTTGAGCATAGGAATACAATTTTAAAACAAACTAATTCCTTTATTTAAATTAGCTAAACCAAAGTTTGGTGTAGAGATTAACCAAACTATTTATTTTAATTTAATATATATCTTTAAAAAATCTTATTATAGAATAAAATCTCATCATCGTCAATTTAATATTAAATATATCTTTAAAAACTCTTATTATATAATAAAATCTCACATTCAATCATCTCAATTTGAATCTTTCGAACTCTATGATTTAAATAAAATGAAATGTGCATTCTAATTTATTTTAATCACTTGAAATAATAATAATTGTGCAAATGTGTACGTTTTTTAGTTGAACAATAAAAATAATTTGTTTTTAAGTTGATATAACTATTTTGTACTTAAAACATTATGGATGGAAAGGATTTGCCATCTTTGTGTGAATATGAACATTGAAAATGAAAACCACGCCTTAAATCTAAGTTTCATAATCTTTGTTATAATACCTACCTTCCTAGTTTTTTAAAATATCAAAATTATAGTAAGCTTTGGAGAATTCTTTCCAAGTTCTTTGAGCAATACAAATTTAAAACAAACTAATTACTTTCTTTAAATTAGCTAAACCAAAGTTTGGTCTTACTCGAGATTAATCAAACTATTTATTTTAATTTAATATATATTTTTAAAAAATCTTAATATATAATAAAATATATCTTTAATAATAATAATTGTACAAATGTGTACGTTTTTCAGTTGAACAATGTAAAAATAATTTGTTCTTAGTTGATATAACTATTCTGTACTTTTATTTAATTTAGGTAAATAATAATTACACACTGTATGTAGCAACTAGCAGAGCAGCATTAATTGATATATATTTAAGATTATACGTTTGGTGTAGACTAATGCTATCGATCTGAAACAGTCCAGAAATAAAGAGCATCGTTAAAATTTCAATATCCACCAAACGTAACCCGTTAACCTACTTCAATCAGGCTATTCTGTCAGGTTGATCACATTAATATTCTGTACCCTAATTGATTTAAATCGGCCAAGATACTGCAAATATTTTATAACGTCGTTGAAATTTTTTTTAGTACTTCGGCTACAAATATAAATGCGCTTAATTTCGCAACTGGATTTGGTATATATTTTCAGTCTATGTCAGGTGTAATCTTTTGTAAACTAATTGATTTAAATCTGCCAATCTGCTTTGGCTGTTATCTTTAGGAGTGACTACATTGCAGTAAGTTGAACTTCTACAGAAATTGTTTAAAGGGTAGTTTTCAGAGATTGGAATTGTATAATCTGGATGTCTCAAAGGTAATCAAGGATCTTGAAATCATTTTTGCAATAAAAGTTGCAATTTTATCATTGAAAATTTTATTTTCAACAACAAATAATGTTGCCACCAAACTTGTCTAAAACAAAGTACAATAATCTAGAAATTAACCAACTCCCACTAAAACCATAAATATTACATCTACCAAAATAAAACTAAGAAGTATAAATTTTGTTGTTTAACTTGAATTACATACATATCCAACTAAAGTTTGTATGAAAGTAAATTTGTTGGCTCATCATCGCTGTAAATAATTGGAAACCCATCAACTTATTGGCTTTTTTAAACTTCGGTGACTCATGTGAGCGTCAGTGAGTGGGACAATGTTAAAAGAATTCACCATTTTAAGGTATATTCAGAGGGATTAATGATGTGAGAATAACATCCATAACATGTTCAGATTTTCTGATCTTATATTACTATTCTATTACTGAAATAAAATTATTCTATCACATAATTTTGGTATAGAATTATTATATCACCCAAATTTGGGGATCTTATATGGCTGCTGAATGGCATACGGCTGTTGGTACTGATTAGCCTGGAACTGCGCAAGTTGATACTTCAACATGAGGGAAGTCCTCATTTTTCATTAAGTAGGTATTAACTATTTTTTCTTTCAAGAGCTGGTATGCTCTACACTCGTTTCCCAAATAGAAGTCTGAGATAGAAGATATGAAATCCCAAATTGTCACTATGCAGAAGAACACCATGCTTCAGCTAGTAGAAACTGTGTATACTCCAGATAATACAGAATTGAGGGCAAAAGAGTTGGAGACAGAGACAAAGCAGCTCAAGAAAAAATTGACCCAAGTTCATTTGAGTTGAAACATGCAAATGATCGTATTCAGCAAAAGGAAAAGGAACACGAAGAGAAAAATAAGAAGAATGTGGAATTGATGAAGAAGTACATCCAAGATATAGATATATTGAGAGAAAGTTTGCACAAATGTGCAACAAAAGTGAAAGAATTAGAACGAAAATCAGAACATCCACTTGGTGCAACTTCTAAAGAACAAGAAGCTTCTAGACAAGGCAAGAGACTAGAATGTACAAATTTATCTTCTCTAAAAAAGAGGAATTGCAGCCTAAACCTCCCAAGCAACCTAGAACTATGGAATAACATTATTTATATATGCTTTGTATGTAAATACATTTCACGTTTCAATACATAAATTTATATATGTGTGTGTGTATTTCTAGGCAATTTATATGTTTTTGATGCATTTAATGTGAATGGTAATTTTGAAGTTAACTTTTCAATAAGTGTACATAACAAGCTAGAAAGTTAACAATATCAAAATTGAAAACATAACTTGTGTAGTGTAGGCATATATATTTGAATTTGTAAGAAATTAAAAGAGTGATAGTGATTAGTGGATATGAGATGTCACTAGATTTGGTGACATAGGTAAATCCCACTTGTTTGCTTCGAATTGTTGATATTATAGGGACCTTATGGGGATGATGTATTAAGAAATTTCAAGTTCTTTATGAGAATTTTGATGCTATGTATTGTTGTATTTATGTAAGTTTCTTTATATAATGAAACTAAAATTCCAATTCTTGAACAATGTCATACAATTCTACTCATGTAACCAAATTTCAGAGAATAACCCAAAATTGCAATGCCTATAGAACTGGCCTAAAAAAGACATAAATTTACAAAATATAAGCAAACACAAAAAACAACTGTAATTTTATTACTGAAAACAAAAATTAAATATTTAATATGCCTTCCATCATAAGTTACATTTCCAAAATTTGGTAACATAAATGTTAACACAATAGAATAAATTTTCAGTATGACAAGATCACTAGAAATGCTTATTGCAACATGAGTTTCTTTCACCATTTTCCATACAATGTTGAATTTCGATCATCTAGGAGTTTTTACTTTTTGGCTTGCCTCACACTTCTTATAATGACATCAGTTTTTGTAGGATTCCCAGCATCCATCTTTTGGATATCAACTACCGCCCCTAGAATTTTTTGTTTTTCACCACTCTTCCTATACCATTTACGGAGGATGGAACACCCTTTTTATTGTGAGTCATAGCCTCCATCATTGGCATATCAATAGTAGCTGCTCCATACACTTCTTGTAATTCATTGATTTTCCCTGCTTCATTTCTTGAGGACGAAACATCGATTTTATAGTAATTTTCAATCGCCATCATAGGTATTTCAACACCATGTGCCCCATTCAATTCTTGTGTTTGACCAGTTTGCGGTGCCACTGTCCTCTTGAATGAAACACTTAGAGTTTTACTGTTATTTCTTCTTTGAACATTATTTTTTTCCTTGCGCCTTTCGAAGTGATGTGATTCATGAAAAGACTCTTTACCATATTTTCTTATTGGCCTTGATCTTGGAAGATGATTAATGGAATGCGATAAAATATTAGTATTTATTAGTTAAAAAAAGATTATGAATCCTCACACCATGAAATGAAAGCAGAATTAGAAACCATTTAAACTTAGGGCATACTTATTGTTGGTGGTGCAATCAATGATTTCTTAGATTGTCTTACCCATGAATGAAATAGTTGCTTTACTTGGTTGGAAGTGACATCAAGGAAGTGGGATGCCAACTGCGTTGCAGTTTTGTCATTTAGTGGACTTCTTGTCTTTTCATATTCAACATGAAGTTGACATCTAATATTGGAAGCCAAAAATATTATTTCTTTAAAATTTTGGAAAGTACACTATGATCTCATAACCAGTTTCAAAAATGGTGCCACATCTCATTTAAAAGACACATTTTGTCATGTTCAAATGTGTTTCTATACTCTTTAGCAACTCCTCTTCCTCCACCTTTGTTGTTGTTCAAATTTTTCATTTCCCTATGCTTGCATTCCATTACTTCATTCCTTAACCGTCTTAAAGTATAAGGATGAGTAGCCCTAGTCATCTATAGAACATGGGCCCCTTGGATATGCATATAAGGAACAGTCTCATCTCCTAAACAACAAGAACACAACCAAAGCCACTCACTAGAAATGAATCCAATCCTGTAATAATAGTGGATCAAATTTTGTATCGTGAATGAGATAATACCACCATGCTGAAAAACATAATACTATGAACTTAGTATAAATTGGCGTACTTTTCCTCATATTCATATTTATCATCCCCTACACACCCTTCCAATTGCACCATCTTGAATTCTTTATAACACTTCCACATCCTCACCAACTTTTTATACTTTTCTTCATCTAGTAGGCCTTCAATAACCTACAAGCACAACATACACTACTTAATTTTCTATTAAAATTGCATAAAAATAAGAGCAAATTTCAATCTTATGTCATCATAAAATCATCACTTATTGTTACTCAAGACCCACATTAAAAATATTGGATATGCTAACATAATTATTAAACCTTTAAAATACCCTCATGTCGAATGAGGATCTTGTCTCATGTGGATCCATATGATTTCCCATAGTTAATATCATTGTATACTTGGCCTTTATGATGGTATGGTTCCCCGGACTTACATGGAACACCAATTTTCTCGATCACATCCCAAATTTGAAAAAATTACGTTTCCTCAATCGCTCTAGTTGGATGAACCTTGTCGTAATCTTGTGCAATTTTTAGAATTTCATGAAACGTCTTCAAAATAGTTCTAATTTCGGCATGTCGAGCACAATATACAAGGTTGGACATTGAGCCAGGAGTTAGCTGTAATAAGTGGGCAGTACATGTTTCACTTTTGTAGTTAAATAATAATAATTTCCATTTATAGTAAAGAGATAATTCTGAAAACATGTACCTTTTGATCATTTGTTCTATGAACATGAGATACTTTTTGATAATATTCAATTCTCTGCTGCATAAGGCTGGTTGAATGTTTGCGATACACTCATCTAGCTTTTCTTCCCATCCTTCAATGCTTTGTTCCAAAGCAGGATTCAATTCCTAAATTTTTAACACAAAGTAAGATTAAGAAAGCCATGGCAAGATATCATAAACAATCAGTAAACTTTTAGTAAATATGTAAAACATACTATGAGTAAGTTCGGTGGAATTGCATAAAACTTGGAAATACTACGAATAGTATCCCCATCTTGAATTTTGATTTTATCTATAACCATGTGTATAGCTTTTTTATGGCATATGCACCACGGACAAAAATTATTCCCCATTGGAGAAACATTATTATTGCATGCTAAACTGCATATGGCCAGTAGATCATAGCACTCTAACAAATTCACTTCCACAACCCTTCCATATGGAATTAGGATCCCATCTTGTGAAATTTTGTTTATCTGATTCATTAAGTTATCCTCATTTGTAGGATCAACAACATGTGCTAAAACCTGATTATATTCTTCTTTTCCATCCCATTTTCCAAGGCTTACACAAGACATCAAGACACTATCTTCTAGTAACTCAAATAATATCTCACATACCCACCCACCTCAATCATAATGTATACGAGAATCAATACCAATTTTGAAAGAAACTTTAATGACTTGACTTCCCGTCCTCTTTTCATAGGACTCAACCATAAAGGAAGAATATGACTTTACTTGCTTCACTATAACTCCATATGTGAGACCACCGGTTCTCTCCTAACCCATATCAATATCTTCAACTTCTTTGCTTCATTTTTCATCTCCTTGGAAACTGAAGTTTGACTAACCCCTCACAATTACACCATGATGGTCTATCGGCTTCGGACATTGCAAAGCCTTATGGCTCATGCTTGATTCAATAAATACAGAAGCCATATTCCTAGGAATAAAATCATTGAATCTCTTCCATAACAATTGATCGAAGTTTATGAATTACTCCATCTAGGTGTTCAAGAACATCCTCAAATTTAGAATCTTCACTATAGTTTTTTCTCATGAAGTACCCAATTCCGAAAATAATGTCATTTTCATCTACATCTTCAAGTGACTTCCGAGCGAACCATCTATCAATTTCCTTAAATTTTTTGTTCCCCTCATTTACTCTGCGGTTAAACCATCCAGACCTCTTCTTAAGACTCAATAAGGATGTCCTTAAGCGATTTCCTGCTGACCTTCTAGTTACAACATATGTAGTTTGATCTATTGAACACCCTTAAGCCATTTGTACTGAAGCTTGTACGTCTACATAATTTTGATTTTCTGTAGGTGTATTTGTATTCATTTGTCCTTCTAGAATTCCTACTGAAGCTTCTACATCTGTAGAATTTTGATTTTTTGTAGTTGCATTTCTATCCATTTGTCCTTCAGGCATTTGTACTGAAGCTTGTACATCTGCAAAGTTTTGAGTTTCTGTAGTTGCATTTCTATCCATTTGTCCTTCATTCATTTCTACTGAAGCTTGTGCATCTGCATAATTTTGATTTTTGTAGGTGCATTTCTATCCATTTGTTCATGAAAGGTAGTTATTTCAACTGTTTTGATGACTTCTAGTTGTATCCAACTTCTCAAGGGATGCATGTTCAAATTGTTTTCCACTAGGTAGGATTACACTTTCATTCCCTTCAACCGTAACTGGAGACAAAGCCTGTTGATGTATTTGTAACTTTAGAATGTATTCACTTGTATATTTTATGTATTTCCTATCGGGAAGTATCTGTAATGTAAGTGAGTCATGTCATACCCTGATGTTCCTATTGGGAGAATCAATAATGTAAACAAGTCATGTAAATTTAATGAGGTTAACCCTCTATTGTAAGCTAGGGAAATAGTCCCCACAATTGAGTTGAGGTTACCCCTCATTGTTTTTTAGGGGGGTAAAGTCCCCATAGTTGTGGGGCACTAGGGTTATTAGACTCTCCTAGAGAAGTTGACCCTAGTAAGTAATTGTTATGTGAGGCCGACTTTTTGGAGTGGAAATAAAATGAATAGAAGAATGATAAATAGAAGTGAGGCTCTACTCATTTCTACACATACACACACTCACTCAACTGGGGCGCATGAGTGAGAGAGGAGAAGCTCTCTCAAGTGAGAGAGAGAGAACAAATGTTGGAGATCATCTTTTTTGTCTTTGGGTTTTACTACTGCTATTGGTGCACATTCTATCTCTGAGAAAGTTGTGGGGTTTTCTCCTTTATGGTTTCCCCAAGGAATATTCTTTGTGTCTCTTGTCTCTTGTGATTATTGTTGTGCATGTTATTCTCTCAGATAAGATCCTAAGATCATATTGCAAAAATGATAAAAATCTAACATGGTATCAGAGCTAACCTGAGAAGAAAACACTATGCAGTTGCAGAATCTAGGGCTTCTTACATTTTGGGTCTCTCTCTACAATCCATCAGCAAAAGGAGGCTAGGCTAACTCACAATTGAAAGGTGCATCTTTCTATCGAAGCAGAATTTGATTTTGGGCATTTTCAGTTTTTGCTGCGGGAAATTAGGGCTTTTTACAAAAGAGGAATTTTTGAGTTATCCCAACATAGGATTTCTCTCCTCATCAAAATAGAAATTTAAATACCAAGTTCAAGATTTTTTGTTGGGTAAAACTTCAAGAAAGTCAAACCATAGTTTGACCTCAGGCTTGAAAAACCCTAAAATACTAAAATAGGTAGTTTTGGTACATTTGCTATATCTTGGGATTGAAGAAGGATCAAGGGCTGAAACTTTCACAGGTCGAAGATAAAATCCTGATCTACCGTATGTAAAAAATTTCTCCTCAGATTCTCTATATTCTGGGAATTATGATTCGTCCAAATCAGGGTTCCATCCTCTTCCAAGATTCATCGCTAAACTAAACACATAGAGAGAATTGCTATATCTCAGGATACAAAGGTCTAAATGAAAATTTGCAAGATGTTCCAGATAGGGTATAGACTGTACTTTATTTGGTAAAATTTTTAGACCCTGAAGATGAAATATGGACACGTGGAAGTTCGTACAACTTCTCTACGCTGAATAATCCTGAAATACATTACCTTCGGAAAATGCTCATAAGTCCCAATTGGTGAAACCAATTCTGGTAAAACCTATGGCGTTGGAAATAGAACAGATGAGGTTACCTCAATAAAAAATTATAGACATGGAGGAGTATTAATTTTGGAGATACCGCAGAAACAATATCAGGCATTTCTGTAGAAGAAATTTGTAAACTAGGGCTTCCTATTCCGGGAGCTTCCCTCCACTCTTTTAAGAAAAGGAGTACATTGGACAGCTCGCCTTGAAGAGGTATATCTTTCTATATAATCATATCTGAAAGATTCCAAGTTTTGAAAATTAGGTTTTCTCTGACAAACCCTAGATCAGCCAGCTCCAGAACGAGGACAGACACCTCAAATCGGTAATATCTAATCTTTTGCTATTTACATTTGAGGTTCTTATTTCTAAATGACTAGTCACACTAGCTTGATGACAAGCTTGGTGAAACTAAAAAATTCCAAGCATGGAAGTATAGGATCTCACTGGTTCTTTAAGAAAATGAATTGGACACCTACATAAGTGGAGAGGTTCCAAGTTCCGGAGGGAGATAAGGCTAAATCCTTACACAATAAGAACTTGGTCAAGGCCAAAAAGATCATTTCTTATTCAATCAAGGATCACCTTATACCACATGTGTCTTTCTTAAAGACACCTAAATATATGTTTGATTCCTTGACCAAGCTATTTGAAGGGAAGAACATAAATCGAAAGATGACTTTGAGAAAACAGTTGAAGAATGTGAAGATTCAAAATGCTGAGACCATACAGCCATACTTTACAAGGGTCTCGCAAATCAAAGAACAATTTGAAGTGGTAGAAGAAGAAGTGGAGAACGCAGAAGTTGTGATAACCACCCTGAATGGCCTCCCAGGAACATGGGATTCATTCATTCGAGAAATGTGTGCCAGAAGGAAGTGATTACTTTCAGCAGACTCTGGGAAGAGCGCATAGAAGAAGAAGTTCAACTCATAATAAGAGAAAAGAAGATGGGAACAACTGAAGATCTAGATCTCATGGTTCAAAGAAGATCGCTCAAGCGATGAGGAATATGAAGGACTCAATTCTTAAAGAATCCCTTATCCATATTAGCATTTGGATAAGAAATGATGAATGAAGAAGATGATGAACCAGAAGGCTCAAGAAGGAGTCTACCCATGAAATGAATAAAACATAAGTATTCAATTATCTTTTCATGATATTATTTTGATATGCATTTGATTATATTCAATTGATGTGTTATGCATGATAGAATGTTTGCATTAATGATAGTATACTACTAATATGCATGTAATGGGTAAGTAGCTCATGGTTCTATACAACTCTCCATTGCTACTTATCTAGAATGAAACCTCTTTGCTGACATATTGGATTAGTGCACAATCTCAACTATGTCTTGGTAGAGATGGAACGAATCTAGAAAGTTCCCGTGAGATATGGATGAAAGTTGTATTGGCTAAAATAGTTTCATGATTATCTCTTTATGCATAATAATTTACCATTATGAATATGCATTATGAAATATTTCTTATCATACAACTAGTGCATTTGACTTGTAGGAAAGGTCGCATATAATGGCCTACAAGAAAAGAAGGATGAGACTTGTTCTGTAAAACAAGTGACAATAGTTCAATATTCACTCTAATAATCCAAAATGAAGAATGATGACTAGAATGCGACGTCAAAGACCTGAAGGGAAGTCTGTATTATCTTCCATATGGATCTACAAGATCTAACATGCAGTAGATGGAAACATCGTTGGATACAAGGAAAGATTTGTATCACGAGGCTTCTCACTGAAAGAAGGCATAAACTACAAAGAGACGTTTGCAACCACTAGAAGTTAATACACATGACAAGAAGAATCATGTGTGCAAATGAAATAAGGCCTTGTACGAGCTTAGAAGACACCCATGGGATAACACATACATGAGGAGCTTGAAGATCACCTAGAGTGACAAAGATATTAACCTTTGCTACAAGGTTGAAGATGAAAGCCTATAGAGGATGACAAGCTCACAGATGGGTGAGAGAAGAACTTTTGAAAAGGTTCAAGATAGAGGATCTTGGTATCTAGTGACCCTAGATGGATACATAGAATATTAGTAGCAGAGGAAGCTACTTGTCACTCCAGTATAGAATGTTTCAGTGCATAGAGTACGAAAGATAGAGGGAGAATGATGCTCCACTTCAGAGGGAGTGATTGCAGAAGATCCTAAGGTTCGACATGGTACGATAGGATGGACAGATTATTGATGACTCTAGGATTTACCTTTGCTTCAAGTTTGAAGGTGGAAGACTAGTGATGCTCCTGTTATATGTTGATGACTTGTTCCTGACAAAAAAGAGGAACTCATTAGAGTTGCAAGAAGGAGACTTGCTGCTGAGTTCGAGATGAAGGACTTGGATATGATGTACTACTTTCTAGGCATGGAGGTGTGGCATAATATGGATGGAATCCCCCTGGGTTAAAAGAAGTATGTAGTATATATATTGAATAGGTTCGGGATGATTAGAATGCAAGGTCATGACCACACCTATGGCATCGAACCTGAAGCTATTGAGTGATGCTTCATCAGAGTCGGTTGATGCCTCGATGTATCATAATATGATTTGTTCCTTGATGTACCTGATGAACACGAGATCAGATATTTGATTTATTGTGAACAAATTGGGACATGTTCACTTGATGGTTGCACTGAATGCAGTGAGGTACCTGAAGGGTACAGTTGAATATGCAGGGCTCAAGTATGAAGCGAATCAAAAGATTAACCTGGAGGGTTATGTGGATTCATATTGGGTAGTGCCATTGATAGGAAGAGCACCTCGGGGTGCTGCTTCAGTATGAGATTAGAAAGGAGTAGTGAAGCTCCACCATGTGATCCAGATCAAGATCTCTCGAAAGAGGGATTTTTAGCATAGAAGGTGAGACAGGTTGTCTGAGCATAAAATATTGGCGAAGCTCATAGGTGGCTCATATGTAAATGGTCCTATAGGTTGTCCTCTAATGTAATCAGTCCTGGAGAAGCTCGCAATTTATTCTTGGACAAAATCAGCCCTAATGTGACTCTATGCTAGAAATGACCAGAGTGAAGTTCGAGTACTTTAGGGAGAAGCTTGGTGTTCTCCAGATCAAGGTTCCCTCCAAGGGGAGGTGATGAGTCTGAGAGCCTTTCTGACATGGTAGGATTAGTTCCTTCCATGGTTGGATATAAGTGCCAAGCCTTTCTGACATGGTGGAAGGTTGGACCTCCCATGGTCAGATGTGAGTGCTGGGCCTTTCTGATTGGGTCAGATGTAAGTTGGACCTCCCATGGTTAGATGTGAGTGTTTGGTGTGGCTTTCTGACATGGTGGTGGATGTGTTCCTCTCATGGTCATATGTAAGTGATGGGTGGGCCTTTTTTACTAGGTTCAGATATAAGAGCTAAAGAAGACCTACCTGGAGGCTAGGCGTACAACCAGCATGAAAAAAAGATGGCTCTGTAGAACTTCCTATGACGAGTAGAATTGAGACAAAGTACTAGTTAATTGAGATAGTAGAAGCAGTAATGATGATGATGATCTAGAATTTGTGTTGATCCAGTGATGATCCAAACTTGATGTTGATCCAATTATGATCAATTTTTGATGATGATCCAGAGAAGAAGACTTGTACTGATGAATTGTGTCAAGAGAATACCTTCCTAGTTAAGAGGGAGTGTTGATGTATTTGTAACTTTGGAATATATTCACTTGTATATTTTATGTATATCGTATCGGTAACTATCTTTAATATAAGTGAGTCATGTCATACCCCGATGTTCCTATCGGGAGAATCAATAATGTAAACAAGTCATGTAAATTCAATGAGGTTAACCATCCATTGTAAGTCAGGGCAATAGTTCCCACAATTGATTTGAGGTTAACCCTCCTTGTTGTTCAGGGGGTTAAAGTCCCCACAGTTGTGGGGCACTAGGTTTATTAGACTCTCCTAGATAATTCGGCCCTGGTAAGTAATTGTTAAGTGAGATCGACTTGTTGGAGTGGAAATAAAGTGAACGGAAGAATATAAATAGAAGTGAGGCTCTCCTCATATTTACATAGACACACACTAACTCAACTAGGGCGCATGAGTGAGAGAGGTGAAGCTCTCTCAAGTGAGAGAGAGAGCAGTTGTTGGAGATCATCTTTTCTGTCTTTGGGTTTTACTATTGCTATTGGTGCTCATTCTATCTCTTAGGAAGTTGTGGGGTTTTCTCCTTTATGGTTTCCCCGAGGAAAATTCTTTGTGTCTTTTGTCTCTTGTAATTATTGTTGTGCATGTTATTCTCTCAGATAAGATCCTAAGATCATATTGCTTAAATGATAAAAAATTAACAAAGGCAACCTAGGTTGTTGAGAAAAACAGCCTTCTATACTTTGATACAAATTATTTGTAATGGAAACATCATCAACAGTTGATATTTGAGGGACATTTCGGACCACATTATGTGAATCAGAGTTAATAGTATGGTCAAGATTTGTATCTTGTACATCACCATTCCCCTCAATTGTAATTGGAGTCAAAGGATGCTTAGGTTGTTGACAAACATTTTTGTTTGTCACACATTGCTTACATATAGGACATCTAATTTCAACAATTGTTGCATGATTTCCTATTGTTTGATGGAAATTCATAGTATTATTTTCTGGTGTTACGGAGAGAAATTCCTATGGCTTGGGGTACCACAACAGACAGCTCGACTCCAGAAATCAATCCTTTCCAATATGCAATAGAAATTAAATGTCTAACACTAAAGGATCAGACCTCGTACCTTATTCCAGATGGTTGAAGTAGATCCTTGTTGATCTTTCCAAATTCAACTTGAATTGATAGATTACTTCCTCAACAACAAGTAAACAATACAGGCATTCTATATATCATGGTGTTAGATCTATTCTAGCATATATAATCAATAATGTATGAGAATTTGACATAATCCAATGGATAAAATATTCATTCAAACACACATTACTAGACAGGAAAATATATTTCTATTAAACTAAATCAGATATTACAAGATACAAACTCTGACGGCACGTCTGCAAACCGGAGAAATTGAATCCCCCACTTGGGCCTCCACCACTTCAATCCTCCATCTCTCGATAGCAATCTCACAAGAAAAAGGCAAGCTTGGGAAGAACACACTAGTGCTCCAAGGGACAAATGGATGCAAACTCAAGCATAAGTTCCAGTAACAATCGACTACAGTTTCTTTGCTCTCAATTCTCTCATATGCCTTCAATGTACAATAGAGTTCCTTATATAGTTTTTCAAAGGGGTAATGAAAGGTTGAATCCGAGTGATCTCAAGGCATAGGGAAGGCCAGGAATCAAGTGAGTCAGATCCATGTCAAGGAAAACCCCAAAATGATTTGGATTTTGTACACATCTCGATGTACACGGTTTTAGTGGCCAAACCCGCGTATATACGCGATTAAGGGTTTAAAATTCGCGTGTATCATTTTTCACATGTTTTTAGGGATGATCAAGGAAACATTAAAGGACAAAAAATGGTCCATAGGGTCTAAGGAGTCTGCAGCGGGATAGGGGAATGCCATACAAATTGTGATTCACCCGGAGTGGTAAAATCAGCTATAACAGATGCCCCCCTAATGTGTGAGGTCAAAGGGGTCATACGATGGAAGAAATACATTATAAGTCGATCCCAGAAGTGGAGTGATGAAGGATCCCAAATGGAAGACCAGCCACCCAATTAGCATAGTACAATAATACAACTCTGCACATAACTGCAAATACATATAGTAGTCCAGGATACATAAGAGTACAATGGCCATGGATAGGCATGATACAAGATATCACATAAGTGGTCATCACCACGTACAATATACATAGATCAGAATCTCCATGATGAAGATATAAAAAGGAGCATTATCTCCATAATGGATGAAGATATATAATAGATCAAGATCTCCATAGTGGCTGGAAATGTCTGACATATACTGGATCAAGTCACGAGAGCTGAAATCTCATGAACAATGGCACGATCAAGGAGGTAGCATATAAGAGATGCCACCAATCTAGAAAGTCTTCTACAGAAACCGCTACGAGTACATGTCCTACTATGTGAATAGAGGTGTCGAGGTCGAACAAAGTAGTCCATTGTCTGATTACTGGTCATTAATGTATACCATTAATAGACGCGAGATCACCCACCGATAATGAAAATGGGAATCAAGGTACTAGAGTGCAAACTAACAAGTGTGAATAAATGTGTTGAGGTCGAACACTTGAGAGGATCCATCAATTAGGGGACATTGATGTATTCCCAAAAACTGTCGATGGCGAGAGAACCTGCCACTGATGACTGCAAGTCTCAAGGCACTCAAAATGACTCTAGATTCCGATCCCAGAATAAATGATCTGAAGTCGATGGGATGAAATCCACTGGAAGGAGGGAATTAAGGCATCCCCCATCATCCAACACGAGGTACTCAGCAAAGCTGTATAATGTGGAAGGACTCGATCATAAGGTGCATGAACCAGTAACTGTACCAGGAATGGCCGACATGCAAAGTCAAGATAACTAAGGAATGGCCGACACAGGTTTCAACTTCCTTCAAACAAGAGCATAATGGTGTATTATGACTAAATAAAGGAAGCACAGACTCGATATACAAACTGGGACATCTCTGCCACACAGGAGGCATCGACATAGGCTCCATAGGGACTGGAAGCTTAACCAATCGGTGGAGATAAACTCAGATAAACGAGTACAACTCCTAAATTCAAACTATAACCCAACCAATGGATGTGATATACAGTGCTCTGTTCAGAGGCGACACGACTCGACAGCTGCCACAGATAACATCTTTCCTTGTTCGGCTTTTTGGTTTTTTTTTTTTTGGACTTTTTCAATTATTTAGAAAGCTTGAAAAAGAATAAAATTGATTTATAGTTACAGACTAGGAGGATACGAGTGTCATAAAGGCAAACAAACTAGTTCCAAGCAGTGGAACATACCTATGCTCAATGCAAGGAAACATGTGTAGGATATCGACACTCG
Organism: Pseudotsuga menziesii; assembly: GCA_001517045.1. Classification (NCBI taxonomy): domain Eukaryota; kingdom Viridiplantae; phylum Streptophyta; class Pinopsida; order Pinales; family Pinaceae; genus Pseudotsuga; species Pseudotsuga menziesii. The sequence continues at coordinate 90,588 of LPNX011031431.1, read as the reverse complement.
AGGGAAAAATCGCCTCCTGATAAAAAAGGAAACAAGCTGCAAAGGATATAAAAAATGGCTCTGCATGGCTAGACATGAGATGAGCTCGAGCTATATGGCTGAAACGCAATGTCAAGGAAGCCATCATAAAGCTAAATAAGGTAGGCAAATCTCATGATAATGCATTCACAACTTTACATGAGGGAGTCCTGAGGGAAATAGGCTAGCAAAATATCAAGAGGAGTATGAGGCTCTTGTGAAATGTCATGGCAGTACTATACAATGGACTCCCACACCCTAAAGGAGAAAACGTCAACATGGCACCAAATGGAAATAAGGCACTAACTAGGGTACCCATGTAAGGTGAAGCTCTACCACTCATATCATGCCACTTCTAAAGCAGCAAGAAGGTTCTGTGACATAATAGAGTGGGTTCATACCTAAGGTCATGATGAGGTGGTCATAAGGTCATGCAAAATGAAAATGGTGATGAAACCTAACCTATATTCCAGTGTAGACATGATACCTGAGATCAGTATGAACAGGTCAATCCAATAGCTGAAACGACACTGAAAAAGGTCCTCTACATCATGAATTATGTCAAAAACGGTCCAAAATGGTTAGAAAATGTCGAAACTATAGGAAAGGGGGTAAAAATTTTCAAATATTTGAAAATTTTCTATAAATAGTAAACAATTGAAAATATTATAAAACATTTAAAACTTTTACCCATTTGAGCTCATATTTTCAACAACGAATTCCAGGGGATCCAGCCAGCGGAATCCACTACCGTTTCTTCCAGGTATTTACCCATGCTCTTCTCTTTCATTTTGATGCAATTTTTAGCAAATTCCATGGTCAATTAAGCTTTCTAGGCCAACCTAAAAAGGGCACTGCAGCCCACACAGAAATCAAGGGTTTTTTCACGTATAGGGCTGGATATACACAGAAAATGCCCTCAAACCCGCGTATGAGGCCGTCCATAAGGTTTTTTCAGTAATCTAATGGGTAAATTGGCAATTTCTTGTGCAGGATGGTCCTAGAGTGGAGAGAGTGTGAACATGGTGAGGTAGAGGAAGCAGTAAGGGCCGATCTAATGGGTCAACAAGCTCTATGTGCATGCGGACTCTACAAGTTTTGGTGTCTTGGTGGTTTGAGGGCCAAACCAAGACTATTACAGATGCTGGTGGATTACTGGGATCCAAACTCGGAGTCCTTCCAGATAGATGGAATGTCCCTCACTATAGAGGTGGAGGACATCTACTTCATTACTGGGCTTTCTAGACGAGGGGAAGTGGTGAACCTTCATTCTCGTGGTGGGCCAAGAGGTGGCCTGACTATCGACGAGTACATTGTGGTGTACTGCTATCCAAACATAGAGAAGGTGGGCAGTCAGGTCCCTATGAGCACTATACAGGTGCTAGCCCTAAAGGCCATACTATTGACATTAGGTAGAGTATCAGGCTTGGCATCACTCCACAAGGCCTCACGACCTTTGATGTTCTATGCAGTGGAGTGCATGAGACCCACGATTTACGACTGGAGCACTACACTACTGAGCAACATGAAACATCAGCTCAGTGAGTGTAAGGCAAGTAGAGTGCGGAACTTCAGGTTCAGTAGTATTCTGAGCACGTTTTTCTTCGAGTGTGTTCCAGGATTGAGCCCTAGAGTGGACGTTCCTCTTCATGGGGTTCAAGATCCAGCCCAATGACATTGGGCAGATGCTATGCACAGACTGGGGGGTGGTAGGGTGGCCAACCCATATCCAGCTGACTTCTTTCCATGGTGGCGACGATAGATAGTTGCCATCAATGACTACCCCTATGCATGGATAGATTTTCGGGGGGACCCATACATGCCGCTACCACCAGGATCGGCATATGGCGATATAGGTAACAAATCTCGACCCTCTATTTTTAAAATTTTTGAGTTATTTAATTTTTTTGTGTTTTCTTGATTATATGGAATCAAAAAGACATATTTTTGCATGACAATACATAGTGACATCTACCATTTATATGCAGATGTGGGACCACAACGGCTAGAAGGCTTCCCATGTCATAGACGGAGGGGAAGAGGAGATGACATCAGGGGTGTGGATGCGGAGCGGACACTCCAGAGCATTCATACCAATTTTGTGAGACTGACACATAGGGTTCCCATGGCGCAAGTCGAGGACTTGCCTGAGGCTATGCAGCAGCAGGTGGTGGGTGTACCACATGCATGGGTGTGATTATTCCGACGCCTAGCTAGAGCCGTAGTGACCTTTCATGATCACAACCCTCCTCCTCCTCCACAAGATTAGACACCTGGGAGTGTATACATTTTGTACTACAGTGTATTATATGTCGGTGGCTCGATAGCCCCAATTTTATATCATGACACTATGTATTATCACATTTTTGTTTTTATATATAAATTTTTTTATGGTGATCGGTTTATTTATTTACAAGTGTAAAAATTTGTGTTTGTGATTAATTTACTATGAATGAAACAAATTCCAATGTAACACGTAGTTAGCATATGAGTCAGCAACTTGATTATTATTTTTTGGAATATGTATATATGTTATATTGTCAAATTGTCGTTGTGACAAACTCACACGTAAGAATCTTCTCAATAACGTCGGATCTCTAACATGGTACAAACCATTAAGCTGTGACACTACTAACTCCAAATCAAGACGTACCTCAAGAGAGAGAACACCATGCGAAATGGCATCCCGTAGAAGCTCAATGACGGCACTATATTCAGCAACATTGTTGGAAGATGGCCATATACATACGCCTCCTAAAGAAAGTACCTAACCCATAGGAGTATAAATCACCCAAGCAACAAAGGCTAAGTGTTGAGTGTGACGGATCACACCATCTACGAATTCTATGTAGGTGGAATATTCCACTGGCATCTGCCAAAAGAAACAAAAACTAATCACAAACCTGATCATAATAAGAAAAAGGCCTAACTGCAGCCTTGGCTGAAAATTAGGCATAGTATTTCTTGAGATAGAGCCCATTTCTAGGCTCCGCCAAGGCCGTTCCTTCGTAATCCACTAACTCATACCCACCCTTCTCTAAAAAACGCTTGACCACATACGGACCCCTGCACATAGGGTTAAATTTCCCTGCCCCCAAGGGTTCCTTCGGTTGATCCCACAAAAGGACCAAGTCTCCTTCACTAAACCTCCTTGGACGGACAGATTTATCATACTGGATCTTTACGTGAATTTTATTGACTTCTAGATCCACCAAGGCATCTCGACGCTACTCATCAAGTTGCTCAAGGTGAACCAAATGCTCCTCCAATGGGGAATTTTTCTGTAAGAGTTCTACAGCTAGCTTCAAAGAAGGAATCTCGCATTCGACCGGCAATATCGACTCCACTCCATGTACAAGTTGATATGGAGAAAAACTAGTGGCATTCTTAAGAGCAGTTCGATATGCCCACAAAGCAGGATATAACATGATGTGCCAATTGTTCTTGCTCTGTACAATGGTTCATTGGAGAATGGATTTGAGTGATTTATTCACTGCCTCTACCTGTCGATTCACTTGAGGGTAATAAGAAGAGGAATGCTCTTGCTTATACCCTAACTTCAATGCCAACTCTTCCATCATACAGTTCTAAAAGTACGAGCCATGGTCGGTGACAAGCTCTTTCGGAATCCCGAACCGAGTAATAATTTGGTTGAATACAAAGTGAGCAGCTGTCTCACCATTGGATTTTACTGTAGGCATAGCCTCAGCCCATTTTGTGAAGTAATCAATAGCCACTATAATATGATGGTGCCCCCCAGCCGAAGCTGGGTTGCAATCCATAAAATCGAGCCCCCACTTAGTGAAGGGACCAGTGGTGATAATGGGATGTAATGGGGCAGGTTTCGAGCACATATTACATGTGAACACCTGGTAGGGGTGGCACCTCTTGACCGCATCAACACAATCCTTAAAGATCGACGGCCAGAAATAACCTGCTCTTAAAATATTTTGAGCTGTAGAACACCCAGATAAATGACCACCACACGCCCCTCCATGGCAATCATTCAGAACTACCTCAACCTCTTCATGAGTTAAACAACGTCGTAAAAGAGAATCTACCCCACAGCGGTACAAAGTGTTATCCACTATGAGATAGTTCTTAGAGACGTGATGTAATCATCGTCGTTCATCTCACGAGAGGTGAGTAGGGGTCTTCAATGTTTGTAAATATATTATGATATCCCCATACCATGGGTCTAACGTTGTGATTAAGAAGATATGCTCATCGACAAACGTATCTTCACAAACCAACTCCTCGGCCTCGCTCGGGAAATTCAATATAAGCTCTGCAAAAATTAAAGACTTCTTCGATTTTGCCGAAACAAACTCGAGATTGAATTCTTGCAGAATGACAATACATTTATTATATTTTCCCCCAATCATCCTTCAGGTGAGGATGAATTGAAACGGATTGACATGGGCTATGACCAAGGTCTGGCGAAGGAGAATATAATGTCTCAACCGCTGAACCGCGTGTATGGTAGCTAAAGAAAGCTTCTCGACATGAGAATAACGAATCTCTACGTCACTAAGGTTCTGGCTCAAATAATATATGACATGCTCTTGGAGCTCCTCATCCTCTTGAACCAAAACCATACCAATCATCTCTAATGACGCGGCCACATATAATAGAAAATCATGGCCATAGTCCAGGGGACTAATCACCAGGGCCGATGCTAGGGCTCGCTTGAGTGCATCAAAGGACTCATGGGCTTGCTCATCCAAATAAAAGGGTGTTTCCTTCTTCAAAAGTAACATGAAGCCTCTAGTCAAATTGGCAAAGTTGACTACAAATCTCTGTAAGAAGTTTGCCATGCCTTGCAAACACTGAAGATGATGAATATTCTTTGGGGGAGACAACTGAAGTATTGCCTCAACCTTCAAAGGGTTGACTCTTATACCCTCTTTAGAAACGATGAATCCTAACAAACACCCTGACTTCACACAAAAGATGCACTTATGAGGATTTAATCTAACCGAGTAGTGCCGGCATCTTTCGAATACCAATATCAATTGATAGGGATGACGCATTCTCATGCAAGAATGAGCAGCAAGGTCATCCAAAAATACTTCGATAATTGACTTGAGATCGTGGAAGATCAAGGTCATTTCCCGCTGAAATGTAGCTCCGGCGTTTTTAAGGCTAAAAGGCATTTTTCGATATGCAAACGTTCCCTAAGGACAAATAAATGCAGTCTTATGTTGGTCCTCAAGTTTAATCTGTATCTGATTATATCTAAAAAATCCATACATGAAGGAGAACACCTCGCTACCCGCACACTCATCCAAAATCTAATCAATAAATGGTGTGGGGAAATTGTCCTTAGGACAGGAACGATTTAGATCACGAAAATCAGTACATATGCGGATCGCTCCCTGCTTCTTATCAACTGGAATGGGGTTTGAGACCCACTCCATCAAGGGAATGGGATAGATGAAACTGGCTTTCAACAGCCTCTCTATATCTACCTTAATCGTGGGTGCTTTCCTAGGATTAACCACACGTAAACATTGTCAAACAGGCTTAACGTTGGGGTAAGTCTTAATCTCGTGCTCGACAATATGAGGGTCAATACCTGGCATCTTGTCGTAAGACCAAGCAAAAATATCACGGAATTCCTTAAATAGCTCAGTGTATTCAAGAATCTCATCATGGGAACATTCCACCCCAATATAGACATTCTCTATCGTGCTAGGATTGCGAGAGATGTTGATAGGAATCGTTGAAGATATGTTCTCCATGTTTCCATCAGCCATCGGACCAGGAGAGCTTAACGGAACCATAGGACTACCAACTCTCTGACTAAGAACCGCCCTAAAATCCTCATGCTCCAAGCAGTCAATCTCTCAAAGAAAGTACTATCTATGATGGAGTTCCTCCCATGCTATCTCAACTCCCGACATAGCCTCAATAATCGCTTCATCTGAAGGGAAAACTGTATCAAGACAGTCGTGTGCATGAGAACACTGTACTGCCCATGCCGGTAGCACATAAGAGTCCTCCTCCTCCGTACACGAAGAGGAAGGACTAGGCTCTGCAACACACTTAAGATTAGCTTGATAAGCTATCATAGTTGTAGGCAACAGCACGTTCGTCACGATGGGCTCACTCGAAGTACTCGATGTAGGAAGAATCCAAGGATCTTCCATGTGACTCATGCGAAAAGACATTGATCTTGTAGATGTCAAAGCCTCATCGAAACTAGATCCTATCATAAGGATTAGTGCAGGACAACTAAAGCTTCCCATAAGGGATGGATACATGCCTACACCCACACTCCCAGTTGCCGGCTGAGAGTGCTCAATGATCGAGATCAAAGCTCCCGAAGATGCGGTAACAGACGAATTCTTGAATGTCGTTTGATCAATCGTTACGATCTTCCCGTTATGTGTAAAGCATACAATGTGGAACAAGGAAGAAGCAATGGCTTGCATATTGTACATCCAGTTCCTACCCAGCAAGAGATTGTAGTCAAGGGGCACATCAACCACCTTGACCTCTATCGCAACGGTCTTCGCTCCCAAATGGACTTTAAGGGAAGGAAGGATGCCGTGTGGCCTAAAAGATATCCCATCAAATGTAGTTAACATGGTTGCTGATTTAGACAGCTCAGGAGAACCTAGACCCTTCCAACAGGATAAAGACATCACAGAAGCAGCAACGCCCTCGTCAATCACAGTGCGCTTGATAGTCATATTAAGACATTCTACGTGAATCAAAAGAGACACATAGTATGGCAAGCGAGGCTGAAGTCCTGTGGTTTCAAATTTAATCACGGAGGAAGAATCATCATCATTCACACTAAGGGAAGAAAGAAACACCTTCCTTTGCGAAGGACAACTCTGAAGCACTTCCAATGCAGATAGCGCACAAGGAGTTTGGCCCAAGTCCTCGACAATTGAATAATTCTTGGTGGCTCGGGCATTTGGATTATGCCCTGAATGCTTCAGGACTCCCTTAGGAATCTGAGGTGCAACTTTAGGTTTATCCACAGGTTTCTCAATATGTAAAGGAGACCCTGGTGGATTAGGTTCCTTACCTGGGCTGGGTTGTGACAACCCATAATATTTCTCACGAATCACAACTTTCGCAGCATGGACCATGTTAATGCACCCACGACCACTACCCTCTGGCGGATCATGATCACCACCAGACTAGTCATGGGACTTCGAGTTCATATTTTGATTATGCGGTAAAGGGTTAGTTATCACAGCGGGGCCCTGTGCCAAGAATCTCGAAGCTTCCTCAATACGAGGGCACAAGTAAGTGAGGTGATCATCCTTAGATAACTTGCAAGGGAACTTAACCTTACATTTAGCTTGCTTGTCCCCCCAAGCATTTCGGTCATTCTTATTATTACTATTAGCATTCTCATTCTTATTCCCACCCTTATGATTATTTTTACCCTTTTTTCTATTCCGTCCAGGCTGCTGGTTATCCTTCTGGTTCGACGATTGCACAAAAAGTACACTCGTTGTTTGGGCAGGTTGAGATGAATCCGTAGCTTGTCCTGAAGCAGATTAGTTGATTGACAATTGGCTAACTTGTTTTGCAACCGAATCCATAGGTTTTGCACTTGTACAACCCAAAATGCCATCGACATCTGATCCAGGTTTGACTTTGGGGTTGAAACTGGAACGCAGAGCATTTAGAATAATCTCATATAACAAATTGGATTGAGCATAGATCAAGTCCAGTTCATGTGACCTAAAAATAGCTTTTTCCTCATTCTGCACTCTGGATGTGGAAACATCCTTCGCTATATATGGCAATAACGACTTGAGGAACCACTCGAGGAGTAATTCCGGTGGTATAAAATCTTTAATTAACCTCTTCCATCTACACCACTCTTGAATATGATCAGAGATATGTGTGGCTTTATCTTGCCGAAATGTTGACAAGAGTTCAGTACCAATGTCATAATGCACTGGTAGCTGGAAGTGATTAAGAAAATTCATCGCAAGGTCGTCGAACAAAGCAAAAGCTCCCCTAGGTAACTCTATATACCATTTCGCGGCAAGCCCTGTAGGGGTGCATTGAAATAGCCTCAAATGGATTGAGTCCTGATGTAAGGAATTCAAAGAGCACCATAGGTGAAACATAGTAACGTGTTCGCTCAGATCCTCTCCCGATTTTCCCTCGAACTTAGGTATGTCCGAAGGAAGCTTGGTAGGGACAGCCAACCAAGCTGTGTCATGAGCTACGGGATCATTCGTTAATCTCGACAAGTCAGTAAGATTAAGCATTGCGAGGAAAGGGAGCCTAGGATGATGAGGTTGATGGACCGCTCCCTGATTCATATAGGTCTAATTACCACCATGGCCTTGTCCATAGTGCCTTCCTCCCGTATGACCTGTATATGGTGGCGTGGAAACACCATGGTGCGGTGGACCTTGACTAGTAGGAGCTATGAAGCCGTAATTAGGAGAATAAGCAGGTTGTTGATACCTGCCCCCATAAGGTGAAGAACCCTGTCCATACTGTGTCCCATAATTCATCGCATGAGATGTCCCATAGGACACTCCATAAGTAGGAACATACGCTCTGGAAGTAGGAATATACATGCCAAAAGTAGGAATGTGACCTATAGAAGTATGAGCATGATTTCTCGAGGCAACGGGTGGTACATGAGGGTGAGACACAACAGGTCTAGTAACTGCAGTACAGACATAACTCGTAGCAATGTTTCAGCGTGAAGGACCACGTGAATAAGGTGGAGGGTGAACATTTGAAGAAGTAGGGACCAAGGATGAAGGGACCTGAGTAATAATGTACATTTTATTCTCTATCGTTACCCATCTCGGATCTGGTATCCTAATGGGATCACTAACCCTAGACTTAGGAGGAACATATGACGTAGCTTCCATCACTGGGATGTAAGGTGCAATGTGACTAGTACTCCCAAACCTCTTCGCATGGTAAGGAATGAGGGTGCCCCCAGGCATAGTGTTAGGCTCGAACTCAGATTCGACGTGAAATTTCAAATCATGTGTGGGAAAACCAGACATAGCATAACTACCATAGCTAGTGCTTGCGGGTGGAAAATGAGTCTCATCATCCTCCAACATTCCATACCAGTAATGTGTTAATGGGGAATCAACCCTAGAGTGAGTAGGCCTATCATAAGCAGTTCCTATCTTGGAAATCACAGGACCTAACTTAGCCAAGTCGGGTGAAGGCTTGTAAGTAGGAGTAAACTCCCCATCGTCAACACGAACGGGAGAAGGTGGTTCAAGAAGATCCTCTATATGGTCTCCCATGGTGTGTGAATCAATGTGTGAGATAGTCCACCTGGACTGTCTAGGTCTCTCTCCCAAAGGAGGAGGATAATTAGAAGGAGAAAGTCCTGCTAAACGACGAGAACGGCAGGGAGCCGCACCCGAATCCACAATGACTCAAAAAATAAAAAAGACTCTCTATTTATGTAAACCCTAGGAAAACTATCATGCACAGAGAAACCACTAATAAAATCTAAAGCCAAATGCAAGAAAACAAGGGCTAGATAAGTGAGCTCCCAAATGAAGCAGGTATGTCTCGCTTAGGAGAGGCCTGCGAGTCCCATACACAACAAGCGGAGGTATGTAAATAATTATTGTGGCCCTCAGCTTCAACACGTAAAGCAACTGTGTTTTCCGACCCCAACCTGGCTGAGACACCCGTAGAATAACCCCTGCAAAGTACCCCCTCGATATCCTAGGTAAGGCCACTAAGGTCACCTCAATATAATCAATGCTCAAGCAAAAAGTCGCAGGCAGGATTGACCGTATGGGTAGGGTAGCAAAGCTCGAAACTCTCGAACGAGCCCCCAAATACGAATATAATCCTGGAAATATCTCCAGTGCTACTCAGTTATGACTAGGGGTCATCCCAATCAATAACCGCTCACACTGCCTCGTGCTTAACTGCCTTTTGAGAGGAGGATCCTGAGAAACACTGGTTATACCAAGGATTTCACACACTCACCTGGACAGACACATACATGTTGTTGTTTAGTGATCTTGGAGGATTTACTTACAATGAACTATTCCAAGATCCTAAAACCTAAGCTTGTTGGTGCACCCTAGAAAAGAAAAGAGTGTAATTCATTTTAATTTAGCGTTGATTTTAATTGGCTTTATTACTCAAAATAGGGATATGACCGTGCAACTAATGGTGTTATGATGCAACATGAAGTAAACTGCACACCTAACAATCAATGCAAATGCATTGTGTCCATGAAAACAGGGTATGCTACTACGTGAAATGCACAGGTTTTCTTCAAATGATGAATGCAAGTTTTCCTATATGAAATCCTAACTAATACTCCAAATCAAATCTAGTGCAAGTACAATGCAAAATGAAAAATGCAATGCATGATGATAAGCAAATATTTTTGGATTTTTTGAAATAAAATGAGATATGGAACGCAAAAGAATGATTCTATGACCCCTAGACTTTGCAAGCACACTCAAACATCACTCAAGCAAAGCACTAAGGTAAAAGAAATCTAATTCACTAATCCCAAACAAAAAAATCGATAATGCCATGACAAGAACCTTCTTAAAAAAAATTTAGCCGAAAAAAACGTTTCTGGTCAGAAACAAAGGTATAAATAGACTCAGGTAGTGACAAAGGAGACTCAGCAAACATCAGAATTCACCCAGCAACCATTTAACTTCCAAAAAAAGGAAAAACTAAGGGTATACATGACTATTCATAGCAAATCCGCATGTATACATGGAAATAGCAGAGAAACCCGTGTGTATATGCGACTGTGAGTTAAAAACTCGCGTATAGGAAGAAAGGTGTACAAAATCAAGGCAAACAGAGAAGCTGAGACAAACTTCACAGCGATTAGACACTACCAGGCATACATGCCCCCAGACCCGACACAGAAATAAGAGAGAGAGAGCAATTCAAATTCATTGAATGCCAATAAAACAACCCCCAAAGGACAACTACTAGGAACTCCCCAACGGAGTCTCCAATTTTGTTACGGAGAGAGATTCCTATGGCTTGGGGTACCACAACAGATAGCCCGACTCCAAAAATCAATCCTTTCCAATATGCAATAGAAATTAAATGTCTAACACTAAAGGATCAGACCTCGTACCTTATTCCGAACGGTTGAAGTAGATCCCTGTTGAGCTTTCCAACTTCAGCTTGAATTGATAGATTACTTCCTCAACAACAAGTAAACAATACAAGCATTCTATATATCATGGTGTTAGATCTATTCTATCATATATAATCAATAATGTATGAGCATTTGACATAATCCAATGGATAAAAAAATTCATTCAAACACACATTACTGGACAGGAAAAGATATTTCTATTAATGTAAATCAGAGATTACAAGATACAACCTCTAACGGCACGTCTGCGAACCAGAGAAACTGAATCCCCCACTTGGGCCTCCACCACTTCAATCCTCCATCTCTCGATAGCAAGCTCACAAGCAAAAGGAAAGCTTGGGAAGAACACACTAGTGCTCCAAGGGACAAAGGGATGCAGACTCAAGCATAAGTTCCAGCAACAATGGACTATAGTTTCTTTGCTCTCAATTCTCTCATATGCCTTCAATGTACCATAGAGTTCCTTATATAGCTTTTCAAAGGGGTAATGAAAGGTTGAATTCGAGCGATGTCAAGGCATAGGGAAGGCCAGGAGTCAAGTGAGTCGGATCCACGTCAAGGAAAACTCCAAAAGGATTTGGATTTTGTACACATCTCGATGTACGTGGTTTTAGTGGCCAAACCCACGTATATACGCGATTAAGGGTTTAAAAGTCACGTGTATCATTTTTCACATGTTTTTAGGGATGATCAAGGAAACATCAAAGGACAAAAAATGGTCCATGGGGTCTAAGGAGTCTGCAGCGGGACAGGGGAAGGCCATACAAATTGTGATTCACCTGGAGTGGTAAAATCAGCTATAACATCTGGTATGGAGTTCTGATCTATAAGTGCTTGACATTGTTGATGGACAGCACGAATAACAGCTCTTTTACCCCCAGCAAGAGTGAATTGAAGGACAATATCACGTAGGGGGGGGGGGATTGGAATATTATTCAATTCTACTTCCTTGCATCGACCTTTTTTTCAAGGAATGTTTTGTTGAGATGACTGGTTTGAATGATCCATTGATTAGTTATTCTGGAAAATCAACAAAATAATCAACATTAATACAAAATATAGTGTTATGTATAAAAAATAATTTTTATGGCTCAAAAAGAAAATATGGAATAGTACAAGAACATGGGAGGAGGAAACATATATTCTCCAACTTAAGCCATGTAAAAATACCTAAGGATGGAACTTATGCTTGCATTTTAGTGGACTAAGCCGACATTTCACATTTACAAGGCAGCCTTGCAATATTTTTGCACAGCAGAAACTTTTTTAGCCAATATTAGAAAAATAGAACTACAGGAAGGTGTAAAACAATAAAAAACACCATATCCAACTGATATCACCCAGAAATACTAAAAAATGAGGGTTAGGCATGCATTTTATAGACCTATTCAAATACAGTTCAAAATAATAAAAAATTACAATTTTCAAAACTTTACTGTACACAAAATAAACATATTTTAAAAAATTTGAAGAAGGTTTTTGTCCATAGTATATATAGCTCCAGGTATATGTCTTTAGGTTTTGAAAATCACCTCTATAAACATTATGGCGGGCATTTTTCGAAGCCCATTTTTACAGATTTACACTTTGCTTTTACAAAACAAATTTGTGAATTTAGACATTCTTTTCAATTATGAACATGCTACTTAGAAATTATGATAATTCATATATTTATAATACATATAGTATGATATAAATAGAATACTATCTTGAGGCTATGGGCCCGCTACAAAATCCTCATGCAAGTGTTATGACACATATCTAGACTTCATGAAAATATTATGAGACATATTTGGACATGTGTAAGAACATGGGAGGAGGAAATATATATTCTCCAACTTAAGCCACTTAAAAATACCTAAGCATGGAACTTATGATTGCATTTTAGTAGACTAAGTGGGCACTTCACATTTACAAGGTAGCCTTGCAATGTTTTTGCACAGCAGAATTTTTTTTAGCCAAGATTAGAAAAATAAAAGTACAGGAATGTGTAAAACAATAAAAACACCATATCCAACTAAGATCACCCAAAATTACTAACAAATGAGGTCTAGGTGTGCATTTTACAGACCTAGTCAAATAAAGTTCAAAACAGAAAATTTGCAATTTTCAAAATTTTACTGTACACAAAATAAACATATTTTAAAAATTCTGAAGAAGGTTTTTGTCCATGGTATATATAGCTTTAGGTATATGGCTTTAGGTTTTGAAAATCACCTCTATAAACATTATGGAGGGAATTTTTCTAAGCCCATTTCTACATATTTACACTCTACTTTTACAAAACAAAATTGTGAATTTAGACATTCTTTTCAATTATGACCATGCTACTTATAAATTATGATAATTCATTCATCTATAATATATATAGTATGATATAAATAGAATAATATCTTCAGGCTATGGGCCCTCTACAAGGCTTTCATGCAAATGTTATGAGACATATCTGGACATGTGTAAGAACACGGGAAGAAGAAACACATATTCTCCACCTTAAGCCACATAAAAATACCTAAGGATGGAACTTATGCTTGCATTTTAGTGGACTAAGTGGGCATTTCACATTTACAAGGCAGCCTTGCAATGTTTTAGCACAACATTCATGTTTTTAGCCAAGATTAGAAAAATAGAAGTACAGGAAGGTGTAAAACAATAAAAAACACCATATCCAACTCAGATCACCCAAAAATACTTAAAAATGAGGGCTAGGTGTGCATTTTATAGACCTAGTGAAATAAAGTTCAAAACCGAAAAGTTGCAATTTTCAAAACTTTATTGAACACAAAATAAACATATTTTAAAAATTCTGAAGAAGGTTTTTGTCCATAGTCTATATAGCTCCCGGTGTATGGCTTTAGGTTTTGAAAATCACCTCTATAAACATTATGGCGGGAATTTACAGATTTACACTCTGCTTTTACAAAACAAATTTGCGAATTTAGACATTTTTTTCAATTATGACCATGCTAACATATAAATTATGTTAATTCATACATGTATAATACATATAGTATGATATAAATAGAATACTATCTTGAGGTTGTGGGCCTTCTACAAGATCCTCATGCAAATGTTATGAGAGATATCTAGTCTTTATGCAAATATTATGAGACATATTTGAACATGTGTAAGAACATATGAAGAAGAAACATATATTATCCAACTTAAGCCACTTAAAAATACCTAAGGATGGAACTTATGCTTGCATTTTAGTGGACTAAGTGGGCATTTCATATTTACAAGGAAGTGTTGCAATGTTTTTGCATAGAAGTCATGTTTTTAGCCAAGATTAGAAAAATAGAAGTACAAGATGGTGTAAAACAATAAAAAAAACACCATATCCAACTGATATCACTAAAAAATACTAAACAATGAGGGCTAGGCATGCATTTTACATACCTAGTCAAATAAAGTTTAAAACAAAAAAGAATGCAATTTTCAAGACTTTACTGTACACAAAATAAACATATTTTAAAAATTGTGAATGAGGTTTTTGTCCGTAGTATATATAGCTCTAGGTATATGGAATTAGGTTTTTAAAATCACCTCATTAAACATTATGGAGGGCATTTTTCTAAGCCCATTTTTACAGATTTACACTCTGCTTTTACAAAACAAAATTGTGAATTTAGACATTCTTTTCAATTATGACCATGCTACTTATAAATTATGATAATTCATACATGTATAATACATATAGTAGGATATAAGTAGGATACTATCCTGGTTCTATGGGCCCAGGCTGTGGCGTGCATTTGTTTAATCCTAGTTTTACGGATTTACACTTTGCTTCTTACATAACAACTCATGATTTTAATGAATAATTTTGAATTTGACCGAGATACTTACAAATTATGAATGTGTACATCTTTAATGGATAAAGTATGGTACTCTTTACTATAATAAAGTCATAATATATGAATGGTCTAATTTGTTGACTCATTTTAAGTCTAAAAATCTCCTTCTCTGCAAAAATGACATTGCAAACACTTTTGCAACCCAAATTGAAAATGTATATGTATAGTAAGGTGGAAAATAGTAAACCACACCATTTCTAACTTAAATCACTCAAAAATATTCAATAGTGACGGTTAGGCAAGCATTTTTATGAACATGGTAAGACTTGGTTCCAAACATAATTTTTTTTATTTTGTCAAATTAACTGCGGGCAAATGAAACATAATTTTAGGAAACTGGAAGACGTTTTTTCAAACATATATCTATAGTCAATCCCATGGTATTATTTTAAATTAATAATAAATGTATGTATTATGGCGTTCATTTTGTTAAGCCCATTTTTGTAGATTAACACTTTTTTTTACATAACAAATCACGATTTTAGTGATTAATTTCAATTTCACCGAAATACTTACAAATTATGAATAAGTATATGTTTAATGCCTGTACTATGATACTCTTTATTATGATAAATTCATGGTATCTTCATGGTGAAATTTGTTGATATAAACATTTTAAGAATACAAATCCCTTGCTTTGTAAAAATGCATACATCGGGCACTTTTTGAACCAAAATAAAAAAAACTAGTTGTAGAACGTGGAAATATTTATAAATTCATGAAGATGATGTACAAAATACAGTGTCAAAAACCAAGTGAAAGACAAATTAAACAACAATGTCAAAAACCAAGTGATTAACAAATTGAAAGACAAATTAAACAACAATGTCAAAAACCAAGTGAAAGACAAATTGAACAGTAATGGGAAAAAATAACCTTCGAGACTATGGTAGACTGTAGAAACGACTTAATAGATTTCACAAAATAGATAATAGCTTCATTGCTGGATAATATAAGGATGGGACTGGATGAAGTACAATGCAGGCATACCTGAGTCAGAATAATATGATTTTGTGTGGATGAGTCAAGGTTGGTAGACTTCACGCCACAGGAGTCTCGTCAGGTAATGCTACTTCTTATGCCAATTTAAAATTCTGAAGGTATCCACAAGATGTTTTTACATAATCAGAATTATGTTATATGTTTGTCTGGTTATGTTGTAGGGTACCAGGTAGTCCAAAACACTAGGCAGTCCAAAACAAAACATATTGTTATAAAAATCACTCATTCAAATTCATGAGAAATGAAATTTTTTGAAACTACCCTCCATGCTCAATCAATCATGGATGCTCTATTGATTTCATTCCACCACGTAGATCTAAAGGCGGCTCATATCATAACTACAACA
This sequence comes from Pseudotsuga menziesii, assembly GCA_001517045.1. Lineage (NCBI taxonomy): Eukaryota > Viridiplantae > Streptophyta > Pinopsida > Pinales > Pinaceae > Pseudotsuga > Pseudotsuga menziesii. The sequence continues at coordinate 74,246 of LPNX011031431.1, read as the reverse complement.
CCCATTCCTGGCATGTTTAACACTTCCAAGACTGTTACTATCGGTTCTAATTTAACACAAATTTGAATCTCCATATGCTTAACCTACGTTAAACTCATTGTGGGTTGGAAATTCCGGTTGGATGACTATGCTTGCTTTCAGAAAACGACCAGTTAGCTTATATTTTTGATCGAAAATTGTCCCAGTTTCCTTTTTTCGGGCTCAAATATTTTTGGTGAGTAGACTCATTTAACTACTTTCCAATAAAAAAATAATATTTTCAATAGGATGTGAGCAATTCTAGACAATAGAAAAAACATATTTTGACAAAAGAAAGCATCTTTTGATACTCCTTGATTAACATTCTTAATGATTTAGGATACACACTAGTGTATGATAGTTTGTTATGGTTCTGAAACAAATTTGTATATACAGTTTCCAGTGTGTGAATGAAAAATCCTATTTCGGCTAAATGTCCGTGTGTAAATTCATCTTTGTTTGAATGTATGGTTTGATGAAATGAATTTTTGATTTATTTCCTATTAACAGCTGATAATTCGTATGTGAAGGATGGCTTCTGAGAGAGAGGAAACAGAGATCGATTGATCGAGTATTTGATCAATCAAAGGGGAGAGGTGGATGAATAATCTTCTTTGGATTTCATGAATTTCTAATCCGTATGAGAACTTGTTGAAGATTCAAGTTCTGTAGAGATTGATCACTATAAGGATCAATGAAGAGGACTTAAGCCTATGTGTGGCTTGGATGATAAAAAGAAAACTTAGATTGAACATGGAAATTGGATCCGCAAAGATATAATGGTAAGAAATTAGATCTGCAAAAGAAAAGCAGATCAATGGTCCAAATATTCCTTGTAGAAGGTCAACGGTTTGAACATAAGTTGCGAGAGAAGATTTGTGGGAGTCAAAATTAGGTAAATTAAAAGGTGTGTCCATAGCCTGCAACCTGCATGCAAAAATACCATTGCAGGAACATAATTGCGGAAGGAAAAAGTTTTCAGAAAATTCAACATCTCGCAACCCGCATCCCGCAAGTTGCAGAAAGGAGTGTTGTGGAATCAGAGTTGTGGAATTGCAGAAAAGGGTGTTGCAGAAATAGAGTTGCATAAAATCTGTTGTGGAATTGAACCTGTGGAAGTGGAGCTATGCAGAAGAATATTTAACACAGTAATTTGGCTGTCAGGAAAGTTTTAAAGTCCCTCCATGCTCTCAAGTTCATTTTTCTGAAATCATAGGTGGAAAAAAATGTCGAATCAAGGGTAGGGTTGGCATCATTTGGTATCAGAGCAAGACAAATATTATGCAAGGTATCTCAGTTGATCAGTTGAGCCTGTGAAGAAATTTCTATAGGAGAGAACTTATAATAACGCAGGATCAAGCTATGGAAAATGCTTGATGTGGTATTAATGGCAAGAAGGAGACTTGCTATGAAAGCTTGGTTTCAGCTCACTGACTGAGCTTGAGGAGAAGCTCAGTGATGCAGGAGGAGGGAAGAACAAGTATTCTGTGTGAAAGGTAAATCAATCTCTGATTTTCAATATTTATTTTAATGTTGAAGACTAACGATTGTGTGAGAAGGTTAGTCATGTAAGAAGGTATTCAGGATTTATTGCAGATAGAAGATGTCTGATTAAAGTTGATGATTATCCACATAGGAATGCAGAAGAATCCTTGAAAGGATTTGACAGTCTTGTGGATTGATGAAAGATTGCAGGTTGCAGCAATAAAAACTGGGGGATTTGTGCTTAAGGACAATTTTGTTCTCAATGAAGAGGAATATCTTTTGAAGATAGCAGTGGAGATATTACATCCAACTATACAAATGGAAAAGTCTAAAGGTATGGACTGATTAATTTTTATATTTTGACTCTGGTTATGTGAATTTATAGAAGTAAAGAACATAGAAGTTCTTGAGAATAGAAAAGAGGAAGTAGTGGCAGAACCCATAAATCCAACAAAGGTTGGAATGAGAGGACTAGTGCATGTTCTCAAAAGAGAAGTGGAATTGCAAAAGCCAAGAAGAGCAAAGGAGATGCTTAGAAGGTTCTAGAGGAGAAGAACCAGAGATACCAGAAGGACAACCTCAATGAGAGATATCTTTTTCAAGTATAATAGACAAGTGTGGAGACTTGTTGAGGGAGGCTTAGGAAAGAAATCCATAATTGGATAGGATGAAGTTCACAAAAGAGGATAAGGAGACATAAATAATGACTACTGAAGGTCATTGCAGGGGTTCAAAGAAAATCCACAACAGTTTAAAAAAAAGACAAAAAGAATGGAACAGGGAGTTGCTAGAGTTTGCAAAAGACATTTTGTACTTTGAGAAGCAGATGCAAGCTGTTGAAGAAGAGAACCAGAGGTATGGTTGGGTCATGGAAAAAAAGGTAAGATGGCATTTACTACAGCTGAATTTACAGCAAAATATGTTTTCTAAATTGAAGAAAGAACTCAGAGAAGTTGAATCTAAGATGGAGGTTTCATATCTTGAACCTAAATAGGGTCCTTTGCTTGGAGAGGATGATGAAGCAGAAAGGGAGAGACTAATTGAGAGTATCATGAATTCTGTAAATAGTACAGATAAAATTATGGAAGAGATGACTGTGAGGTCATATGAGACCAAAAGGTCTTATGTTTTTTAGACTGATGATTTGTTTGTGATTGCAGGTTTTGTTGTAGATGATGGACAATATTTTGAAACTGTCTTAAAATTTGATGAAGAAAGTATCTTAAAAGAAGAAAGGTATGAAGTATTGCAGCAAAAGGAACTCATTGATGAGTTTCTTAATGGAGGAACACAGTCAATTGAATATGATCTGAAGATGAAGGAAGAAAATGAAATGTGCAAAGACATTTTTATAGGGAAGATCAGAATTGCATTTTGATGAAGGAGAGAGTTAAAGAGTCACCTTGGACAGTCATGGAGTCTAAAGAAGAAGAAGATATGATTTTCAAAAGCAATATAGCAGAACATGATTCTGTTGAAATAGAAGATAAAAGGATACCATATGAAGATGGTATATAGCCTATAGCTTAGACTGTGAAAGAAATAGGTAATGGTGACAGAATGTTGTGTTCAAACCAACACAACAGGGGGATTCCAGAGAAAATATCAATAGGGACTTCAGAGTCTCATCTTTTTGAAACTGATTATTGGTTTATGACTGCAGGTATTGAAGAACACTTAAAACATGTGTCTATGCAGGTTGTGAAGAATTGGACCATTAACAGAAGAATATGTTCATTGTTGTGAAGAAAAACATAAAGTCATCTTATAAGAAGATGGTGCAGACGAGGGAGTGAATGAAAGTCATGTAAACTCCTGGGAGAGTTCAGCTCAGCAAAAGAATGTGATGATAAGAAAGTCAATGGGAAATATTTTTGAAATTAATGAATTGTGTGTATCTGCAAAAATAACATGTAATGAACCTTTTAATGTTTCCCCATAGGTAAAAGAAGAAGAAAGAGATTATCCATGTATTCTTGACATGGATCAAAGCTAGAAGATTTTTTTGAAATTGAAGGACAAGATGACATGGTCTCGTAAGGATAAACCAGAGAGAACACTTGCATATTTGGATAGTGGCGTTACTGATAGACTGTAAATAAAATTATTATGATACATGAAGGGACTATAGTGTTTCAAAGGGTTGATCAGTACCTAAAGGAATTTGTTTTTTCTGAGTTGGTTAATGAAGACAAAGGAAAGTTTTCTAACTTCATAAATTATAATGAAGAGTTAGAAATGTTACAATATTGGTTGATCAATCCAAAGGTTTTTAAACATGACTACTGAATGTTTGATGACAGCATTGGAAAAGAGAAGAAACTAGATAAAAACACTGACTTATTTTATAATATAGTGGATAGTAGTAGAGAGTTGACAGGATAGCAGTAGTTTCAAGAAAAGAAGATGCATGTGTACCATCCAAAGGATAGACTGGACATGGATATTTAATAATTAAGGTTGTTGATTGTGGAGATGTCTCAAAGAAGGCATGAGGAAAGAATGAATATTTTCATCAGTAGAGCAAAGAAGAAAAGAAGTAAGAGAAGAAAGATGTCAGAAGGAGATGGTATAAGCAAAGCTAGTGGAGCATTGCAACATAAAATTTGGAAACCAGGAGAATTGAAGATGAAAAGGACAATAGAACATGATGAGATGGATGATCAGTTACAGTATAAGATTTGGGATCCATGTATATTGAATATGGAAGGCTATAACCAGGAGGTCACATTTATTTCTTCCTGGGGAGTCTGATGCAGGAGCATCCTTCTCTCCATCCAAATCAAATTTCAAAGTCTGAGCAAGCCTATAAGGGGTCTTAAGTTCTGAATTGATGGTCTTCGAACTATCACTTTGTAAATAAACTTATGTAAAATATGTGATTCTATATGGATAATGATTCAATTCAGTGAGTCACTAGGTGAGTGGTGAGTCATTGATGAGTCATGTAAGTAAGACATGTCAAATGGAGTGAGTCATTGAGATAGGATTGGAAGTTACTTAAATTAGATAATAGTTGATGGATTGTAGGATATTGTTGAGTGTTTGTTGGATCTAAACCAGAATTAGTTTCAGAGTTATTTTTGTATATATATGTGTGTGTGTGTGTGTGTGTGTGTGTAATCCTACGAGGCATAGATATGATAGATAGGGGATAAAAGAAAGATATAGATAGATAGGAAGGTCAGTAGGGCCTCTAGGAATCAAGTAAGGCCACTTAAAGATGTATCAGGCCTAAGGAGATCAGAACGCAGGTTCTGAAACAAATTTGTATATACAGTTTCAATATGTTCATGAAAAACCCTATTTCGAGTAAATGTACATGTGTCAATTCCTCTCTGTTTGAATGTATGGTTTCATCAAATGAATATTTGATTTATTTCCTGTTAATAGATGATAAGTTGTATGTGAAGCATGGATTTTGAGAGAGAGGAAACAGAGATCGATTGATGGAGTCTCTGATCAATTGAATGGGAGAGTTGGAGGAATAATCTGCTTCGTATTTCATGAATTTATAATGTGTATGCAAAGTTGTCGAATATTTAGGGTCTGTAGAGATCAATCACTATAAAGATCGATGAAGAGGAGTTAAGCCTATGCGTGGCTTGGATGATCAAAAGAAAACTTAGATTGAATATGGAAATTGGATCCACAAATATCTAATGGTCAGGAATTAGATCCACAAAAGAAAATCAGACCAACAGTCCAGATCCGCCCCACAGAAGATCAATGGTTCGGACAAAAGTTGCAGGAAAATATTTGTAGGATTCAAAATTCAGAAAATGAAAAGGCGTGTCCAAAACATGCAACCCACATGCAGAAAGACCATTTCAGGAACGTAATTGTGGAAGGACGAAGTTTTTGAAAAAGTCGACGTCCTATAACCCGCATCCCACAAATTGTGGAAAGGGGTGTTGCGGAAAATCGATTGCAGAATTGAACCTACGGAAGTGGAACTGCATAGACAAAGATTTAAGACAGTAATTTGTATATGAGGAAAGGTTTAAAGTCCCTCCATGGTATGAATTCCATGTTTATGAGCTCAGAGGTGAAAAAAAAAGTCGACTCAAGGGTAGGGTTGGCATAAGCATTTCCCAACATATTGTTAGAAAACAAGACTGCAGAGAAATAACACATATACAGTTAAATCATTAAACAAGATGAAAAACAAATTAAACACATTACAGAGAGACACAAATATAACATGGTTCACCCAAACGATGGGCTACGTCCATAAATAAATTTCCAATCCTTTTATTAGAGTCCAGAAAGATGAAGGGATACAACCTGTAGGAAAACCGTTGCACTTCCTCTTCACATTCTCACAATCTCTCCCGCACAATCACAGAGATTGTTTACAATACAAAATAATACCATACACAGTCGTGTTACAATTATTTCTTTTATAGTGGAAATACCATGGGAAAATACTATAGTTAACCTAATACCATGGGTCCGCAAAAATGTTGGCCAAGGAAGGGGAATGAGTGTACAATACACATGAGGTACAAACACAACTGAATAATATCTTTGCATCTGGAAGATCAGGCTACACAACCAACAATCTCCCACTTGGAGAGTGATCACAACAACTCCACTGCTACTGCACTTACTGGACTATGCTCTGGACCTTGGACTTGGAAAATTTCTTACTTTCACCTTCATGCTTGAAGTCCAATAGAAACCAAGCAGGAACTCATTTTCTCTCTGGTTACTCCCTTTGTCAATATGCCTGCAGGATTTTGGATAGTATATATCTTTTCCAGTTTTAACAGTTCTTCATCTAGAACAGATCTTATGAAGTGCTACTTGCGTTGTATATGTTTATTCTTCGAATGTAAGGCTGAGTTCTTTGCAAGATGAATGGCTCTCTAGGTGTCACTGTACAGCCTACTATTCTCCTGCTTCTTACCCAATTCTTCCATGAACCTCTGCAACCAAATCATCTCCTTACTAGCCTCTGTAGAAGCAACATACGTTGCTTTCATTGTTGAAAGTGCAACAACCTATTGCAGTTTTGAAATCCACCTTACAGCTATTCCACCCACAGTAAACACATACCTTATGGTGCTCCTCGTGTTGTCTTTATCACTAGCCATATTTACATCAACATATCCCTGTAGAATAGTGTCTAAACCTCCAAAACATAATGCATGTGAAGTGGTACCTCTCAAATACCTGAGAATCCATTGTACTACTTTCCAATGCTCTTTACCTAGATTATTCATAAACATGCTCACAAATCCCACTACATGTGCAATATTTGGTCTTGTGCACACCATGGCATACATCAATCTTCCAGCCGCTGATGAATAGGGAATCCTTGACATGTGATCTATTTCTTCCTGTGTCTCTGGACACATCTCCTCACTTAGTTTGAAATGTATGTATAAAGGTGTACTAACTGGTTTTGCCTTCTACATTCTAAACCTTTGCAACACCTTTTCTATGTACTCACATTGAGACAATGTCAATTTGCGATTTTTCTTGTCTCTTGTTATTCTCATACCAAGGATTTGCTTTGCAACACCCAAATCCTTCATCGCAAATGAATTAGATAGTTTTATTTTGAGCACATTTATATCCTACATGTTAGACCCTACAAAAAGCATGTCATCCACATACAATAACAAGATAATATATCTTCTGTTATCTAGCCTCTTAGTGGTCAGACTGACATCTATCATAACCTTGTTATGTCATAAACTTATCAAATTTTAAATACCACTGCCTTGGAGATTGCTTCAGGCCATACAAGTTCTTCTTCAACTTGAAAACTGAATTCTCCATACCTTTGACCTCATACCCCTATGGCTACTGCATATAAATCTCTTCCTCCAAATCCCCATGGAGAAAGGTTGTTTTTACATCTAACTGTTCAAGATGCAAATCCTCTACCCCCACTAGACTTAAAATGTTTCTAATTGAAGTCATTTAAACAACAGGAGAAAATATTTCATCAAAGTCTATACCTTTATTTTGTGCAAACCCCTTTACAACAAGTCTAGCCTTGTACAGCTTCTTGCCTCCATCTTCTTCCTTCAACCTGTAAACCCATTTATTCTGCAATGCCCTTTTTTCTGCAGGCAACTTAACCAGATCCCATGTCTAGTTTCTTACCAGTGAGTCCATCTCCTCATCCATGCCTTTCTGCCACTTCTTTCTAGTTTCTACCTGCATTGCTTCTTCATAACATTCTCGTTCACCAGAATTAGTCATCAATAAATAATACAGTGAAGGAGAGAATCGTTCAGGGGGTCTACTCAACTTGGTATAATTTCTTACAGTTGTAGGAGTTTCAGGTACCTCTTATTGCTCTTGATTTTCTACTGCCTTTGGAACTTCATTTTCTTTGATTTCATCAAGCAGTGTGTACTCTGTGTTTTCCTTTTCCACTTTCTTTCCCTGCAACTAATCTTTGTACATGACCTTTTCATTGAATACTACATCTCTACTCCTAATGATTTTTTTTCATAATCCCATAAATGATAACCAAAATCATCAACCTCGTATCCAATAAAGGTACATTTCTTGGATTTAGCTTCAAGATTTGTTCTATAATCTTTATTAATATAGACAAATGCTTCACAACAAAAAGTTCTTAGAAATGAGTATTTTACCTGTTTACCTATCCATGCCTTGTTTGGAATGCCACCATCCAAAACGCTTGAAGGCCCTCTGTTTATTAAATAAACAACAGTGTTTACAGTATCAGCCCAAAACTATAAGGGCAACCCTACATGTAATCTCATACACCTTACACGCTCCATGATCATTCTGTTCATCCTTTATGAAACACCATTTTCCTGTGGTGTTCCAGGGACTGTCTTCTCTTTGCGAATCCCATTGTGTGAATAGTAACTATCAAACTCCTTGTTGTAGTACTCACTTCCATTATCAGATCTGAGACATTTCAACCTTTTTCTTGTCTCATTCTCAGCCAAATATTTCCCCTTCTTAAAAGTATCAAACACATCGAATTTCTATCTAATGCAATAAACCCAAGTTTTTCTAGTTGCATCATCAATAAAAGTAACATAATAACGAGAACCACCAAGAGATTGTACCTAAGCTGGTCACCATACATCTCTATGGACAAGCTCTAACTTTTCACTCTTATTTTGTTTCCCAACCCTGAGAAAACTAACTCTCTTATGTTTTCCATAAACACAATTCTCACAGAATTCCAAACTTGTCTGCTTTAGATCTAGAAGTAGTTTCCTTGAGTGGAGAATCTACATCCCCTTCTCCCTCATGTGGCCAAGCCTATGATGCCACAACACTACACCTGTTTCTTTGGAAGCTATAGAGATAGAATAATCGATATTATGTGGACATAAATATAACGTACCTATCATATCTCCTTTTTCTATTACCATTTATCCTTTAGTGACCTTCGACCACGTTTCTCCAAATGTAGACAAACAGCTGCCATATCCCAACTGCCCTGTTGAGATCAGATTTATTTTCATAGTAGGAATGTGCCTTACATCTTTTAGCAGCCAGTCATTTCCATTATTTAACTTAATCCGTACCTTACCATTTCCAACAATTTTTTATGGTTCATCATCCCCCAATAGCACATGCCAAAAATCACCTTGATTATAATCATGAAAGAATTTCCTATGGGGTGTAGCATGACATGAAGCCCCTAAATCTACTACCTGGTAATCACTAGTATTATCTAATGCAAGAATCAAAGCATCTTGTAACACATCACCTGCTACATTCACTTTTTGAGTAGTCTCTTGTTGCCTGTCTCCTTTCTTCTTTGGAGCTTTGCAGTATTTCTTCAGATGTCCTTTCTTACCATGGTTCCAACACTCTATTTTTCTAAATCTGGACTTGGATCTTCCCTTTCTAGACTTTTCGCGGTTACCTGGGCTCTTTCCTCCCTCCTTTTGTCTCCCTATGCTCTCCATGGTCAACGCATTACTTGATGTCTCACCTATTCTTTTTCTTCACATTTCCTCACTAAGAATAACACCAATAGCATCATCAAACTTGAGAGTGTTTGAACTAGGGACGGAGTTACTTACAGCCATGACAAATCTATTCTATGTTTCTGGAAACAGACACAAGATTATAAGAGCCCTAACCTCATCATCAAAGTTCACTTTTACAAAACTTAACTGACCGATAAGTGTATTAAACTCATTTAAATGATCAGCAACAGATCCACCTTCTGACATCTTCATATTACATAAATGCTTCATTAAAAATACATTGTTGGAAGCCAAGGGTTTTTCATAGAGCTTACCCAATGCGCTCATCACGCCCTCTGTTGTTTTTTCTTTCAAAATATTGAAAGCCACTGACGAAGCTAGGAACAACCGTATTGTTCCCAGTTCCTTTCTATCAAGAACCTCTCATTCTTCATCCTTCATAGCTGCCAGCTATTTTGCTTGTCCTCCCAAATATAGGTACAGATCCTTCTGGTACAGATAGTCCCTCCATTTTCATCTTCCATAAATGATATTTTTGGCCACTAAATTTATTGACCCTAAAATTTCCTTATTCCACCATTGCTCCCACTCAAACCAGGAACCCTTCTTTCCTACGAGTTTACCAGCCAAATAGAGCGTTTGGCTCTGATACCAATTGTTAGAAAATAGGACCGTAGAGCAATAAAAAATATACAGTTAAATCATTAAACAAGATGTAAAACACATTAAACACATTATAGAGAGACACATATATAATGTGTTTCACCCAAACGATGGGCTACATCCACAAAGAAATTGCCAGTCCTTTTATTACAGTCCAGAAAGATGAAGAGATACAACCTGCAACAAAACCATTGAACTTCTTCTTCACACTCTCATAGTCTCTCCCATACAATCACAGAGATTGTTTACAATACAAAATAATACCATACACATTCATGTAACAATGCTTTCTTTTATATGGGAAATACCATGTGAAAATACTACATTTAACCCAATACCACGGGTCTGCAAAACTGTTGGTAGGGGGAATGAGTGTATAGTACACCTAGGGTAGAAACACAACTGAATAATATCTCTGTTCTGGAATATCACGCTCCACAACCAACACTTATTTACTCACATAGTTGGAACAACTTGGTTCCTCTATGGATGATTTGTTTATATTCAAATAATTCTCATCCTCATCCTTGGGCCAAAATCCATCAACATAGAGGACTTCTTCTTCTTCATATTATCTGCAGTACTCTTCATACTGCTCATAATAGTCATCCTCACAGTATAACATGGCTACAAATTTATTCACTAAGAGATTTATTTCCATGGGATTATCTGAGGAAAAAGATTTGATACCACTATAATATCCATGATCTGTTGTATAGATCAGAATATTAACTTGCTGCGAATTTTATTAAAATTTTGAATTAAACTTGCACTCAATCAATCAATTTTAGGACTACGTAGATAAGGGTATTTTGCTAAGAAGTTTATGAACACAGAAACGAGCTGAGGGAAGAAAAAAAGGACAGTTTTAGGATTGAGAAACCATATTCCCTAACAAATTTAGATCAGGGACCATTTAGGTTTTGGAATCATCTATGCTTAGACTTACTCCCACGCTTATGCGTCACCCAACCGTGAAACTAGGAAGATTATTTCGCATAAAAAAACCAATGGATTGAGGAAAATTATTTGTCTTGGTAATAAGGTTATAAGACATGTATATAAAGGTTTATTCAGGTTTTAAACAAGTCTTGGTCACAAGGAATATTATGGGTTGGACTATGAGAGTTTAGTTACCAGGATTGTGCAACTAGTCAAGATTCAGTGCTTTCCAAATGCAATAAGAGAGGCGCTAAAATTTGGTTTTAAAAATGAGATGTCATCATTATGGTGTTAAATAATTTTCATAAAATATACTTGTTTAGGTACATAAAATGCTTCGAATTAGAAAACTAGTCATATTAGTAATGAAATCTAGGTAAGGTGTAAAAGATTGATACTAAACTCAGTCAAAACAGATCAGAATATTATGAAACTTGAAGAGACTATAAATAATATCATATCAGGACCATGAGGGTTGAAATAATTTTCAAAATATTCACTAAGGTAACCTCTCATCCCAAAACTCCAAAATTATGACTCCAGAGCTAAGAAACCCAAGAAATTTGATCCCTGAACCTCACAAACTTTGGGAGTGGCCTGAAGGGGTATGAACCTGATATTTAACAGTACATTAGACATTAGTATATGTATCAAATCATATTTATGTCAAAATATCCATTACATAGCTCCAAAATTTATAGAAGATCGTAAAATAGATAGAACAAGAGAAGAATAAGGGATGTAACTTATAGGAGGCCTCAAAGCTCTCCAAGATGATCTGATAATGGATTGAAAGAGACATCAACTCTTGCAAACAAACTCCTTCAATAGATAAAATATCCTTATTATCTTCAGTAAGACCTTAAATGAAGATGGGAAGAAGGGGAACAAGGAAATTGGGGTACAACGCCCAAGAGACTAAGGCTCACCACTCAGTATTGAAGGTTAGGATCCAGTCAATACAAAAACATACCTTAAACAAACTGAATAATGGAGTTGGAATCATTCTATTATAGAATGAGTGACTTGTTTAGCACGTAAAAGTGACCTATGAGAGCAAGTCACTCCCTTAGAAACACTATCCCTCACCATGAACACGCCCTCCATGAGAATCTTAGCAAGTTTGAGTCCTCAAAGATGTTTCCATTCTTGTATCCTTCATCCCATTTGGAAACTGTGATTTACTTGACTAAAATTCACCTCCTTTATTCCTGACATATTTTTTTGTACTTTCTTGCTTTTGTGTCTACTTTGCTTTTCCCTACTTTTGGAAGTTTCCCTCTTTTTCCTTACAACTGCTTTTGCCTTATTTTGCATTGTTTACACTTTCATTTTGAGAAACATGACTTTCCAAATTCGGCCTCTTTGACTTCTAGAAGCATCACAACTCATTTTCACGTTATTTTTTTTTTATAAAAATTAATTACATGAGAAAATCCATAAATATAATTTTAATGAATACATTCCTTATAGTCTTATTTTTACCAAAATTACCTAGGAAAGATTTAATTAATTGACTTTTAGACCCCCTAGGTCCTGACAAGGTCAACACTTGATGTCCTTCAAGGAAGGGACATGACATTCTTTTTCCTGATCCTCCTCATAGGATTCCTCCTCTATTCTTGTTTCTTGAGGTTCAATTTGTTATGTTGTTTCATGCACCTTTGTTTCTTGGTTTTTAAGGATTTCATTTGATGGATCCTTTTTTCCTAGATTTTTCATTTTAGGGGATGGGGGCATTTGCAAAGCTTCTTCAACATCAATAGCTTCCTCTGTTGAGCCATCGATTGCAGTGAAGTTGTTTCCATTTTCGACTTGGGTTTTTGTGGAGCAACTTCCTTTTTGAGGGGAAAGGAAATGGTATTCCTCCCTTCCTTTCTTGTTCCAGATTTAGGGGTAGCTTTCGATCTTTTGAATTAATGCCATCCCTCTTCCTTTGCTTTATCATGATGAACAGGAAGGTTTTTTGAACATTTCATTTGAAAATGTCCATGTCCGTGACAGTTCTTACATTTGAACGATAGTTGTTCATAATCCAATTGTTGGAAGTGTTGGCAGTCCCCCACAGTTAACTTGATTGCTTCCTAGAAGGCCAGCCTCTATATCTACTTCAACAAAGATTCAGGCACAGGATTATTGATATTTAGTAGTTGCTTTGTCAATGTACTTTCCTAACACATTTCCAATATTTTTCAAAGAAGAATGGGTCCAACAATATATCGATAGATTCGGAAGCCGAACCCACACCAGGAAAACTTTGGGGATGTCTATATCCAGATTGAAGTGAGGGGTCCATCGATTTAGGTAGAGTCCTTGGGGCCCCATGAAGTAAGGCCTGCTTTGGAAGATCAGATCTTAGTCCTCCTTGGTGATGAATTTAAACAGAAAAAAAAACCTCTTCCTACAGTGTAGCAAGTGATGTTATTGGCATAAGCCTTTTTATTTTTCCCAAAATGTATCCTATTTGAAAAAGACCAGAGTATTCTAGGAATCTTGCATATTTTTGGCATAACATTCCACTCAAATCTATGAATGGGGCAGAATTTGGACGATTGGAAAAATATTGAAATTCTCTACAACTTATCTATTTTTATTTTTTCCTAATTCCTTGTTGTTTGTCTAGGGCGGACATTTTCTTAACAAAGCATGTTTTAAAAGATGCTTCGTTACAAAAATGCCCGCTCCAAACAAACGGTAAAGAATTAGGAAAAACTCAAAAAATAAAAGTTGTAGATAATTTCAAGACATTTCCAATGGTCCAAATTCCTCCCAATTCCGTTTTACGAGAAAAACATTATGATAATAATAAGAATTATTCCGTGAATCTTTTCACTTTTTTGTTAAACATGATACATTATAGAAGAGGGTAGAATGTTAGGGGAGATCAGTGGTCACCGATTCTTTTGGATATAATTATTTGTTGTTCTTGGAGAAGGCCAAAGCCCTGTAAACCCATCTACAAGAGCTTGATCTTCCAAATACACTACAATCTGCATGGGTTGATCAAGTGGAAGAGAAATAATCGAGACATCAACCATATTTTTTCACTAACTTCAGGTGAGGAATTGGAACAGGATTCTTGCCTTACGCTGATATTAGATGATTGAAGGCCTCGAGGTCCACATGAGGAGGGTTGGGAGACAAATAACCTCTGCCTCCTGTAGAGATCATCATGAAGGAGTGAAACCCTAGCAATGTGAGAGCCATCCGTTAGAGCAAACACATTCCAGCCATAATAATCTCGTAATGTTACAAAATGCATGTGACGTCTCTTAGTATTTTTGAGTAATATTTGAGGAAGTATATTGTTACTCATATTGCTGAGGATGAATGGTATGTGCAGATAAAAGATAAGCTGCAGCAGCAAAATCCTAAAAGGAAGTATGAGGGATATAAATTGGAAGAAGACGAACTTCTTACCTATAAGAACAGAATTTATATTCTAGATGTAGCAGACTTGAGGAGAATTGTTATGGATGATATCCATCAAGATCCATATTGTTCTCACCCAAGATATAAGAAGACAATTGCTACAGCCAAAAAGTAGTATTTTTGGCTAGGAATGAAAAAGGACATGGTTGAATATATTTCAAGGTGCATGAAATCTCAATAGGTAAAGGTTGAGAATCAACACCCAGTAAGTTTGTTGCAGCCTTTCCCAGTTCCGGAATGGAAATGGGAAGTTATTTCCATGTATTTTATTACAGGATTGCCAATGAATTGGAAACAACATGATTCCATCATGGTTGTGGTGGGAAAGTGGACAAAGGTAGCACATTTTATACCGGTTAAGTCCACATAAGACTGATGACATTGCAAAAATAGTCATGAAGGATATTTTCAGATTGCATGGATTTCCTAAGGCAATAGTCTCTCATAGAGATTCCAAGTTCACTTCCAATTTTCAAAAGGGGTTGTTTGCAGATTTGGGTACAAAGTTGAACTTTGGCATTGCCTACCATCCTCTAAATGATGGGAAAAGAGAGAAAGTGAAGCAGGTGCTTGAAGACATGCTTCGCACGTATGTCATGGACAAACCAACCAATTGGGAATATTATTTACACTTGGTAGAATTTTCCTATAATAATGGACAGCAAGCATCCTTGGGGATGAGTCCTTATGAATCTTTGTATGGAAGAAGATGTAGGACACTAGTGACTTGGGATAATCCAATGAACAGGATTTTGCTTGGTCCAAAATTGCTCAAGGAAATGGAGCAAGAGGTTGCAAAGATCATGTAGAATCTAAAAGCATCCCAGGACAAATAAAAAATCTATGCTGATAAGCATAGAGTACATAGAGATTTCAATGTTGGGGATCATGTTTACCTTCGAGTGAGGGAAAGGAAGAGTTCCTTGAAGCTTGAAAGTTTTTCCAAGCTGTCACTTAGATACTGCGGGCCATTTGAAGTTCTTGAAAGAATAGGGCCAGTTGCACATAGAGTTGCATTTCTTGCTAGAACTAGAGCTCATAATGTTTTTAATGTTTCTTTTCTTAAGAAATATGTACATGATCCTAACCATGTGATTGATTGGGATGTGATCTAGGTGGAACCCAAAAGAGAGTTCCAAACTGAGACATTGCACATCCTTGATAGGAAGGCCACAATGCTCGGAAATCGAGCCATACGATAGGTAAAGGTGTAATAGGAGCACTACGGTCCTAAAGAGGCTACGTGGGAGCTGGAGGATGCCATGTGATTGGTGCATCCATTTTTGTTCAATTTTGCAGAGCACTGAGATAGTGGCAGTGTAGCATTTTTGTTCATTTTTGATGAGCGATGAGGACAATGTTTTTGTAAGGGGGAGGGGACTGTAACACCCCGGTTTTGACCCCAATTGCATTAAAATGTATGTGATGTAAATAGCGTTAATTAATCATGGTGTGGATCTCAAGGAAAAATCTCCACCATCGATTTATCGTTTTATGTTTCGGCAATTAAAATCGATGTCGATGGTATTTCGTGCTAGACAAGCACATTATAATTTTTGACATCATGTAAATATGCAATTAATAAAAATACCCACAACTAGCTATGTCAATGCAACATTAAATAAATGGGGGCATGATTCCACAAGGAATAGGGAGGGACAATATATTCAAACCCTTGAGCCAATAGGGTAAAGCCAAATGTCAAAGGGAGAACCCATCAAAGATGTCAACTACCCATTTTTTCTTTTGTTCCCAATCATTTATTTCTTAGAGAAACGGCTGAGTTAGTTAATGCATGGGGATGGGAAGAGTATGGAAATCAAATTCGAATTTGGGAAGCCACCCATTTTTGAAAAATGTGTTTTTGACTGATGGGGCAAGTAAATGCCCAAAAATCCTACCCAACCCATTATGCATTCATGGCCTCCTCTCCCTCAGATTTTTTTGAGCTCTTGGGTGTTTTCCTCATGTTCTCAATAGTTTCCTTCTTTTCCCCCATGGTTGGGAAGTTGTTTTGGTAATTCTTAGTGGTTAGGCTCTCTCCTTAATATTTTCCTGTTGTTTCCTCATTCACACGATTGGGGAAATTCATTTTTGGTGTTGCACAATCGATGGGAGAATAAATCAATGAATTGGGGGGAAGAGATCGCTTTTCCCACCTGAAGCCCATAGACTTTTCTAAATACGAATTGGATATCATAGGGTTGTTTTCCCTTTCACCAAATCATTTTTGTTTCCAAAACTATTTTTCTACAAGGTCAACATGTGTATTTTTTTGTTTTGTGCACCCTTGTGTTTTGTTTTTCTGTAAATCCTTGCTTTGGTCTGAACCGTTAGGAATGGAAGAGGCCATAATTGGATTAATAAATATAGTGAAGAGAGGAACCTCAAAAATAGATCAAAAGGGGCTTTAAAATCGTTTCTACACACCCTCAAGAGAACTAGAAGACAAGGTATGTCCCACGGGAACTGTGTAGCAGTGAAGGGAATACTTCCTTGTGTTGGGTGGTGTAGGTATTGAGGAGGCCAAGCCAGATCTTTTGTAAGTGTCTGTAGCTCTATGGTTGAGCTCACTAGTTTAGGAATTCCCCTTTTCACTACCTTAACAGCCTGATAAACTCAACTGTGTTTGGATTGGATGAGTTTTGATGTTCATTTGGCTATGTGTGAGCCTGATGTTCCCTAGTTCCTCGTGGAAATCATGCCCAACTAGGGGGTGGCATTGGTGCTGAGAGATTGATGAGCACATTGGACTATGGTTGGGTGGAACGTTGCAATGACATAGCTGGTTGTGGGACAAATCCTTCTCAATATAAGTATTTTCTTGTGTTTAATATCTGCAACTATATTTTATTGATAGATTATTATGAACATGTTGAATTCCTGAATGTGATTGAAATGTATTTTCTTCCATTGTATATTGCATTATGTATATGCGTATGTATGTTTTAATTTCAATGCATTTGTTTATTTATGTTCATGGGGCTAGTTTTCCTGTGTTGATAGTAGCAACAGTAGTGTTGGTCATGTCCTGTCCAATGAGTAGAGCAGAGAGGACATGACATGAGACACTTTCCTTGGTGGGGGAGCTTACCTGCTTTGACAACTCGATATAGTTGGATATTCTGTTGTTGGGTGACCTTAACCTATGTGTCCGTGATCTGAAAAATGGTCACTTTTTCCATGCAGTAAGGATTAATCTCTATATGTGTCAATTGTTCTGTTGCCTCTGAGGTGTCCAACAATGGTGCAAAATATGGTCGAAGGAGCTCCACATTGAATACTGGGTGCAAGACAAGGAATGGAGGAATGCTTAGTTTGAAGGAATTATCAACAAATACCTTGGTGATGGTGTATGGCCCATATCAAAGTGGAAAAATATTGTGATTGGGTCATGTGAGCCTCTTTTTCTACAAGTGTGACCAAACCTTATCCCCCACCTAGAACTTGTGTGAACCAAATGTTGGTCATGTCGTTGCTTGTACTTAGTATTGACCTTTTCCAAAATTTCATGAACCTTTTGGAGGATGTGTTAGATTCGTTCAAAAAATATGGTGGCCTTATCAGCCTCATCCTGAGAACAAGAAGATTCCTCCAGTGTGGATGCAAGGGGAAGAGCTACATAAATTGGGGTCAGTTGTTGGAAACCTAGGCACACCTAAAAAGTGTTGTGATTAGTAGAGCTATGAATATCTCTATGATCACTATTATGAACATAAGGAAGGCTCTCATCCCATGTGCGGGGATGTTTATAATTGTACATTCTTAGAATATGCACAATCATCTAGTTGATTACCTCTATTTGTCCATCGGTATGCAATGAAAGGTAGTCGATTTGGTAAGCTTAACATCCATCAATGACCATAGAATAGACCAGAAAGTGCTTAGGAACCTGTTGTCCGAATCTGAAATGATAGTGTGTGGCATCTAGAAATGAACCCAAACATGCTCGAAGAAGAGCTTAGTAATGGATTTGACATAGATGCTCTTCTATCAAGATATTAGAATGGTAATCTTAAAGAAGAGATCCATGAAAAAAAACACACAGTCATTACCATGCTTAGTTGAAGGTAGTCCTAACATGTAATCCATGGAGATGGACTCCCATGTCCTATTTGGAGTGGGTAGGTGGGTTTACAATCCCTTCTTTTTTACGCATGGCTTCACAATGGCACAGGTAGTGCAGGATCTGATATATCGGCCAAGATATTTTCAGAGCTTTGCCCAATAAAAATAATTATACAAGAACTCCATTTTCTTCTCATTTCTAAATTTACCTACCACCCGACTGTAATGTGTTTCCCAAATCGTCTTCATATGCTCGCTTGAAGCAACACAACAATGGCCCAGGTGGCATAAAAATCCTTCCTGAAGATGAAAGTATGCCACTGATGTACCTACACATAAGGCTTCATATATGGGAAGGAACTCAGTGTCATTGTCATATAGTTGATACCATATAGAGGTATTATGGTCGCAAGAGTTGAGCACCATGGTTAATGTTGTTACTAGAGGTCAACTGCGGAAATCAATGACTCGATTGGTTCTTCCCTTCTTATATTTAATGTTTAGGTGGAACTACTGCAAGTAAGTGGACCACTTATGGTTGAAGTCATTCTATATCTTTCCTTGAGTTTACATGAAATCCAATGGCTTGTGATCAGTGTGGAAGTTTGTTTCTTTTCAAAGGATGTAATGCTTCCATTGGCAGCAGGATTAGTCAATGGAGTACATTTACTTGTTTCTAAATGTGATATGCCTCCATATGGCCATGTTGAGTGAGGAATGCACCAACAATGTATTCCAAAGCATCTATATTGATCTCAAAGGGGTTTTGCATATGTGGTAAGGTAATGACGGGTGTTGAACATAAGATCTTCTACATCTCCTCAAATCCATGTTGTTGTGTATTGTACCAGATGAGCTTGGACTTAGATCCACCTTTTGTCACCTGGATAAGGGGCCAAGCAATATTAGAGAATCCCAACCCAAATTTTTGATAGAAGTTTGCAAGGCCTAGGAAGTTGTGAAGCTCTATGAGATTCGTTGAGGTCAGCCAATTGTGAATGGCTTGGATGGTTGGATCTACATGAACACCATGTTTTTCGATGATGTATTTTAGATAATGAACCATGTCCGTTCCAAATGGTAAATTCTCTAGATTGGCATATAACTTGTGTTGTCGCGAGGTGCTAAGGACCTTGTGGATATGCTACAAATGTTTTTCCCATGTTCTACTATAGATGAGGATAACATCTAGATTAATGACCACAAAGGAATTGATGAATTCCCATAGAATGTCATCCTTCATCCTCATGAAGGTTTTTGTAGGATTGATGAAGTCAAAATGCATAACCAACCACTCAAAAAGGCCTTCCCGACATTTGAAGGTAGTCTTCCAAACATCAGTTTGCTCAATTAGCACTTGACGATAGTAAAAAATTAGGTTAATCTTGTTTAAATATTTGGCCCTCTTGAGATGGTCGAGGAGGTCATCTATCTGGATGATGGGATATCATTTTCATACTATGATATTTTTAAAGCTTAGTAGTTAATACAAAGTCTCCATGTCCCATATTTCTTCTGTAGCAACACAATTGGGATGCCACAAGGTGAGGAGTTGGGTTGAATGTGCCCCTTTTGGATTAACTCTTTAATATAGCATTTGATTTCTTCATTGTCCATGAATAAATTCCTATATCTTGGCCCATCAGGTAAAGGCACACCAAGGATCAAATCAATGGTACACTTGAACTAGAAATGACTTGGAACCCCGACAAATGTGGTAAATATGGCTTTGTATGCTTCCACAATATTGTCCACATGTTTATGATATGTAGTTGGGTTTTTTTTAGGTGGTGGATGTTGTTGTGATATTTTATTCACCCTAATATGGAACCCTGAAGAGTATGAATTTTTCTCTTTGGGATATTATTAACTGATGAAGATGTCTCACCCTTGGATAAACGAACCAATGTTATAGGGTTGGGGATGTGGAATTGTCGAAAGATTCAATAGTTTTACAACCTTGACCGAAATGAGGATCTTCTAGCTACAAATTTCAATAATGAAATGTAGCGGAGTCCCCTACACCCATAGTTGTGAATGGAAGAGGCGCTCACCTTCCTCTGGATCCTATCAATCTTTTGGTTGGATGATTGCAGTTGTGATAGTGTCACTAGGTTTCACATCACAGATATGTTTTCCATTTCTTTGTCTTCATCAATGTATGATTCATATCAATATGTATCTAGGTATTTTATCTCCGCCAACAATGATTGTTTTGATCATAATTCATCAGTTTTGTTCTAGGGGATTTTGTGGAACTCACGTTACTTTCTGGTGTCCTTCTTTGATTTCCCATTACCCTTATTTTCCTACGGCTTGGATTGTTTGTCGGGAATTTGGTTTTCCTTGCTCTATCCTTTGGGTTGTGAATTATGGACACTTTTTCCCTGCTTTTGTTGTTGATTTGGAGACCCAAAATCCCAATTATTCTTTTTCTTAAACTTTTTATCGATCTTGAAAACATATAGGTAAGTTTCTCCTAGTAAGGATATGTCTATGAAATCCATCTCTGAATGAATGTACTTGTGCAGACCAATGTAGTGCTTTATAACCAAGTGTCTTTAGGAGTCTCTAATGCCCATATTTGAGCACAAGGTATGGAATATACTCCGACACTATTTGGTCTCTTTCGCAGCACAATGATATCCATCGGGTGTATTAGTCATCATACTTTCCGACATGGTAGAATTCCTATTTGACTACATCAACAAAATATGCCGAAGTGGGTTCTGTATTGAATATTTCATATCCATCCATCACATGCTTCTCACATTACCCATCCCACTAGTATTTGATATAGGCCAGGAACTTAACAAGCGTGAAGGTGATCTTTTCATTGTCAAAATTTTTTCGATCAGAGAAGTAACCCTATAACAGACTCAACCATTTTTCGAAATAATTTTCATCTATCTTTCCTTCAAATAAGGGAATTTCAAACTTAACTTTTACCTTGAAGGGAGTCATAGCCCTGAAACAACTGCTCATTGAAGGTGCATCCACCATTTTCGACATTCTTCGATGGATCTCAGCAAATTTATCCATCACCTCATTCCTTTGTCGAGTGAGATATTACTAGAGAAAAAAATTAATAGGATCTCTTGGTCCTTCATCTCTCTTTACTTCTCTCATGATGTGAGGCTGCTTGGGATGACAAAAGGTATTTTCCCCAAGCTCAACTAGTTTGAGACCCAACTCTCGGTATTCAGATCTCTTCAGGGACATGCACTGAGAAATCACAAGATTAGAAGGATATGATACCATTGATCCATATTTACATGAGAACGAAATGAAATAGAATATATATATTCACATACACATATATATATGGAAATAAACATAGTGATACAGTAAAATCATGTTCTATTATATGATTGAAACATAACAAACTATAAAACAAAAGCATATAGAATGGTGGTATTGTATCTTTGAGAAGAGATGTGGTGGCTAGTCTCACTCGTGAGAAGATGAATACAAAAGGAGGTCGAAGGTCCTCTTCTCATAAATCCTTGGAGAGGAAGAAACCCTAAACCTAACCCTAGGAGATGAATCATCATAAAGTTTGTGGCCCCAAGGTGGTTAGTTAAGAAATCAACTTCTTGGGGTCATATTGTTTGCATACGATCTTCATTTGGGGCACTCAATATCCCATTGGAAAATTTTATCTCAGATTTACAACTTTTGAATGGGGCGAAATGGATGCCACTAGAAACCATTTGTCCCCTCTAATCACCATTATGTATTTAATAAATATAGGGATAATATATTAAATTAAAAAAAAATCCATTTAAAAAATTAGCCCACCATTATTTTGTGACCCCTATAATTTCTCCCATGGACTAAATTTCGGCCCTAAAATTTTCCCTAAGCGAAACATGGTGTTGGTTTATTCCTAAAAATCCATGGGCAGAAAGGGTTTTTCATCTATGTGAGACTATGAGCGTTGAGGATAAAAATCACTTTCCCTTAGAGTGGCCTGCTTAGATCCACATTAGATTTGAGTTTGATAGTATTTGCTACAATATAAACCTTTATAACCTCCTAACTTTCCAAAACTATACTAAGCTTGGAAATCCTCTTAAAAAGCTTTTTGAGCACGAGAACAAGATTTTAAAGTACCGAGTATTATGTTTCTTATGATCTGACACACCAAAGTTGGTTTCAATGGATGTTCATCATCATCATCGTCGTCGTCATTGTCATCGCCATCATCGTCATGATCGTCGTTGTCGTTATCGTCATCATCATCAAAATTAGTT
>LPNX011031431.1:4842-50816 GCA_001517045.1 Pseudotsuga menziesii | reverse complement strand
TATAGATATAGATATAGATATAGATATAGATATAGATATATAGTTTATGTAACAAAATTGTTATTGGATAGAAAATCAGTTACATGAAACTTTTCTCTTTGGAATTCAAACAAAACTAAACATTTATTCCTAAAGTATTTTCATTTGGTTTTATTTTCCAAATTAAAGTGGACATTGACATATTCTTTTTTAATATTAATGATCATCATCATTATTAATCGTATTTTAAATATTATATCAATGTGACCTTAAACTTAAAATTACACATTATATTTAAAAACACATTAAACATAAAATTATACATTATATTTAAAAATCTATATAAAAAAATAAAAATCAACTTAAAACTTTAAAATTTTAATGGTAATAAAAATAATTTTAGCATATATTTTATAATAAAATGTATTTTGAGCACAATAGATAATTAATATGCAACTATCATTACCCTTTAAAAGATTCAAAGACTTAGTATAATTGTCTATTACACATCCACTTAGTTTGACAAAATAACCACTCTTTGCTATTACCATATCCTTTAGGAGTAAATAGTACCAACATAATGCATATTGTTGACTTAAATAAGATAAATATACCCCCTTACTATTGCACATAAGATATGATGTTGACTACTCATTTAAAGATACATACTATAATGCAAGGCAGAAACCCAAGCACCTCAACTTATTTTATATATAATAACATTAAACGCACTAGGATTTGCAGAGCACTATGAGCGATTGAAAGAAAGTAAACTTGATGATGGTGTAACTGTTGAAACCTGCCCTCTGGAACAACCCTTTTGAATTCTTCTTCTATTCTCTCCTTCCCACCCATTGTATAAACAATCATCGCTACATCAAATAAAAAACCGAATCTCCTTGACATATCACGTTCACCTTCTTTGCGTTCTTCAAAAACTACGTCCACAATTAATACCTTTTTTTTCGTCAGTGTTTCCTCGTAGCTTCTTATCATCAATTGCACACATGCTTCATTCTCCTAGTCATGTCATAGTCATGTATAATCCACAAAAATTATGATAATAAAATATTTATAGCCCTCAAGATGTAGAAATAATAATAATAATAACAACATAAGTAAATATGTTATGCAAATGAAAAACCATAGATGAGTTCATCACCTTCATCATAACTACATCGGTAGAAGGAATCTACTTGAACATATTCCTCCATATGCTCCACTCCTGAAACACTTTCTCATTTATCATCCACTTATATAAATCATCATGTTACATTAACAAATTTAGTTTGATGGTGTTCAACGTTACAAATATTACTAGTTGTGGGAGGTGCATCAGTGATGACATGAGGAAGATCTAGATTAATGCTGTGAATGTGTGGATGTTCCTTAACAATGCCAGACAAATAAGAGCCTGTATTTCCTGCAATTGTTATATTTTTATCATTCAATCTAGAATTATCTTAGGATCTTATCTGAGAGAATAACATGCATAACAATAAACACAAGAGATAAGAGACAAAGAATTTTCTTCAGGGAAACCATAAAGGAGAAAACCCCGCAACTTCCTCACAGATAGAATGAGCACCATTGACAATAGTAAAACCCAAAAAATAGAAAAGATGATCTCCACAGCTTGTTCTCTCTCTTACACTTGAGAGAGCTTCTCCTCTCTCACTCATGCGCCCCAATGAGTGAGTGTGTGTGTGATAAATAGAGAGGCTCACTCTCTATTTATATTCTTTCATTCACTTAATGTCCACTTTAACATGTCATCCCCACTTAACAATTACTTACTAGAGCCGACATCTCTAGGAGAGTCTAATAACCCTAGTGCCCCACAACTGTGGGGAATTTTCCCTCCTATCAACAAGGAGGGTTAACCTTGACACAAATGTGGAGACTATTTCCCCTACTTACAATTGAGGGTTAACCTCAATGACTTTACATGACTTGTTACATTATTGAATCTCCCAATCGGAACATCGAGGCATGACATGACTCAATTACATTACAGATACTTCCCGGAATAAACATCGGCGTACAATACATAAGATATACAAGTGAATACATTCCGAAGTTACAAATACATCAACACTCCCTCTTAACTAGGAAGGTATTTTCTCGACACAATTTATCAGCACAAGTCTTCTTCTCTATATCATCTGAATCATTATCAAGTCATCTTCGTCTTCAAGTCATCTTCATCTCCAAGTCATCTTCATTGTCAAGTCATCTTCATCGTCAAGTCATCTTCATTGTCAAGTCATATTCATCAAGTCTGGATCATCACTTGATCTAGATCATCATCAAAGCTGGATCATCACTGAATCATCATCATCATTACTACTTCTACTATCTCAATCAAATGGTGCTATCTCTTCATTATTCTCATCACAGGAATTTCTACAGAGCCAGCCCTTTTTCATGTTGGTTGTAGGCCTACCCTTCATGTAGGTCTTCAGTGCTTATATCTAACCCTAAGTCAGAATGGCCTTCCCAGCTCTTACATCTGGCCTCATATTGTTAAAAAGGCCCAGCACTCACATCTGACCATGTGTAAACACATCACTCTAGAATGGCTCAGCAAATACATTCGACCTCATCTTTTTGGAAAGGATCTTCACTTACATTCGACCTCATCTTGTCAGAAAGGCTCTGCACTTACATCTGACCTCATCTTTTCAGAAAGTCTCTACACTTACATTCGACCATGTTTGAAAACATCACATCGAAAGGGCTCTTAGTCCTAGACTAAGGATTCCTGGCAACTGACCAAGTGCCTCCAATATCCGAGAGAATGGCATCAACCCTTATATCTGATCAAGTGGGAACATATCCCTCAATCACATCAGAATGGCCATGCACTCACATCTGATCATGTAAGACTACATCCCACAGTCATATCAGAATGGCCCTCAGTCCTAGACTGAGTATTCCTGGTAACTGACCAAGCACCTCCATTCCAAGAATGGCATTCAACACTCATATCTGATCATGTAGGAACCAATCCTATAGTCACATCAGAATGGCTCAGCACTCACATCTGACATGGAAGGAACCAAATCCTCTCACCATGACAAAATGGCTCAACCCTTACATCTGACCATGGAAGGAACCTAAACCTCTCACCATGTAAGAATGGCTCTAGGTCTCATCATTTCCCCTTGGAGGGAACCTTGATCTGGAGAACACCAAGCTTCTCCTTGAAGTACTCAAACTTCACTTTGGCCATTTCTAGCATAGAATCACATTAGGGCTGATTACATCCAAGGATGACCTGCGAGCTTTTCCAGGACCAATTACATCTGAGGACAACCTACATGACCATTTACGTCTAAGCATCCTACAATCTTTGCCAGGATTTATGCTCAGACAACCTGTCTCATCAGCTATGCTAGAAATCCCTCTTTTGATAGATCTCAATCTGGATCACTGCTCCTCTCTACATCATACAAAAAATGCAATTTAGATCAACCAAATCAAATAGTAGTTTTCAAAATAAACATACTACCTTCCAAATAGTAAGTGGCAACATATTTTGCCTCATTTGTACTCAACGCCATCCAGGACTCCATCCTGCCAAACCAAGAGATCACACTTGATCCCATACTGAAGTAGCACCTCGAAGTGCTCTTCCTATCAATGGAACTTCCTACCCAATATGAATCCTCATAACCATCCAGGTTAATCTTTTGATTTGCCTCATACTTAATCCCATAATCAACTGTACCCTTTAGGAACCTCAGTGCATGCTTTGTAACAATCAGGTGAACATGTCTCAATGTGTTCACAGCGAAGCAAATATCTGGTCTCATATTTGTCAGGTAAATCATCTGACAATACATCATGGCATCAACCGACTTTGATGAAGCATTACTCAATAACTTCAGGTTCAATTCCATAAGTGTGGTCATGGTCTTACAGTCCATCATCTTGAACCTCTTCAGGATCTCTACTGCATACTTCTCTTGTCCACACCTCCATGCCTAGAACGTAGTGCATCATCCCCAAGTCCTTTATCTTAAACTCGGTAGCAAGTCTTCTTCTTGCAATTTTAATGAGTTCCTCTTTTCTGTCAAGAACAAGTCATCGACATATAATAGGATCATCACTCGTCTTTCGCCTTCAACGTTGAAGAAAAGGTTGGAATCCTCTTTACTCTCAGTAAATCCTAGATTCATTAGTAATATGTCCATCCTGTCATACCATGTTGAACCTCAGAATATTTTTCAATCACTCCCTTTGAAGTAGAGCATCATTCTCCCTCTCTCTTTCGTACTCTATGCACTAAAACATTATGTACCAGAGTGACAAATAGCTTCCTCTACTACTAATATTCTATGTATCTATCTAGGATCATTGGATACCAAGATCCTCTATTTTGAACTTTTTCAAAAGTTCTTCTCACACCCATCTGTGATCTTTTTATCCTCTATAGACTTTCATCTTCAACGTTGTAGCAAAGGTTCAGGTCTTCATCAAGCTCCTCATGTATGTGTTAACCCATGGGTGTCTTTTGAGCTCGTACAAGGCCTTCTTTCATTTTCACACATGATTCTTCCTATCATGTGTATTTCTAGTGGCTGCAAATGTCTCTTCATGGTCTATGCCTTGTGCTACAAATCTTGCCTTGTATCCCACGATGTTTACATCTACTACATGATGGAACTACGAACTTCCCTTCATGTATCGATATCCTAGACATCATTCTTCTTGAACTGGTCTTCCCTTTCTTCTTAGTTACTTCTTCATGGTTGGAAGGTTCTACATCAATGATGTTGCTGCATTCGTCATATTATTCTTCATCTTGAACTGTCCATTAGAGGAAATTTGGGGTCTAAAATGGGCCTTATAAGAAATTGTGCCAAAAATAAATTTTGTGAGTTGGAATTCAAGAACCAATAGAATTTCAATAAAATGAGTCAACCATAATGATTGAATTGACATATTTGTCATAAAAGAAAACAACTTTTTTTGTTCATATTTTCGACATATCTCCTTGTGTTTTTACTCAAATTTTAGGCAAGAGAGCTCGTTGGATGCAGAATTTAATTCCGCATACAATGAGTACCCACACTAAGAAATACCTGAAAAAATGTGATGATGATGTCATCATCACATTTTTCAGAAATTTCTTGTTTTTAGGGTAGCAGGGTTCTCCAAAAGTATGCAGTGTGGGTACACGTTGGATGTGGAATTAAATTCTGCATCCAACGAACTCTCTCGCTCGAAATTTGAGTAAAAACACAAGGAGATATGTCGAAAATATGAACAAAAAAAGTAGTTTTTTTCATTCTTCCTCCAAAATTAATAACTATTATTTTATCATTTTCCTTAGGACGCCCATTTTAGACCTCAAATTTTCTCTAATAGTTACTTGTTCTTCGGAACAAGTCTCATCCTTCTTTACTTGTAGGTAATTTTACGTGATCTTTCCTACAAGTCAAATGCATTAGTTGTATGGTTAAAAACATTTCATAAGGCATATTCATAATGGAAAATTCTTATGAATAAATATATTATCATGCAACTATTTTAGCCAATACAACATTCATCCATATCTCATGGAAACTTTTCTAGATGCCTTCCATCTCCACCAGGACAACATTGAGATTGTACAGTAATCCAATATGTCAGCAAAGAAGTTTCATTCTAGATAAGTAGCAATGGAGAGTTTTATAGCACCATGAGCTACTTACCCATCACATGCATATTAGTAGTATACTGTCATTAATGCAAACATTCTATTATGCATAATACATCAACTAAATATAAACAAATGCATAACAAAACAATATCATGAAATGACAATGAAATACTTATCTTTATTTGTTTCGTGGGTAGACTCCTTCCTGATCCTTCCGCTTCATCATATTCTTCATTCATGACTTCATCATTTCTTATCCAAATGCTCAAGATGGATAAGAGGTTCTTCAAGAATTGAGTCCTTCATATTCCTGTTGGTTTAGATGTGCAGACCCAGGTTTACTTTATTGTACCAACAAAACCCCTAGTTCACTGGCCCTTTTGGTGACAGACCGCAGAACGACCTGAAGTCTCACCCGAAGTGATCTTAGATGGGTTGGATGAAGAATCAAGTTTCCTCAACTAGGTTCTATAGCATCCTGGGATCTCTTGACTCTACTTAACCAGTTGAATCTCTCAGCATGGGATGTTTCTCTCTTCCTAGCTGACCCTGCTATGGGACTGGCTCTTATCGCATCGCAGCTTCTAGGGTGATGCACAAACTTACTCTTCTGCTCAACTCTTAACCTACGATATCTCACACCGCATCTCCTCCGACAGTACGATATCGTCTTTCTACGCTGCAATACTTCCTACAGTGAGACTCAATATACTTAACAACTCTCAAGGTCCAGAGGCTTCCTTTCTGGGTATAATAGCTCAGTTAACCTTCATCAAGGTGTTAAACAACCTCACTTAGGCTTCTACAGTTTAACATGCTTAACATCAATTACACTCAACTCGCTGAACTAAACATACAGAAGTCACTTAACACAGTAGCTACTACTATCGTGAGTCAAGCACTGATAAACTCATATGCAGAGTACTCGACACATTCACTCACATTTAAACTTCTATGTTACTGCCACTGAAGGATAGCATACATACATTCATTAAATGATAAGCAATGTTCATGTAACGAATAACAAATAGCAAATAAGTATAGCAAAATCACATGAAATAGTTGCACAACACACAGATGTACATGGTTCACTTCTAGGGAGGAAGCTACGTCCACAGGAACTGTGTTTATATTATATCTAGAGAGAGTAACACAGTTCCGCTGCAACCTCTTATGCATGTTGATATCTTCTGGGAAACTCCACGCACTCAGCTGGGAGCCCTTCTCTCTTAGATCTCTCCTCTTCCTATATTGCTTTCTTCTTATAATATACTCTTTCTCTCTCTCTCTCTCAATCCCTACGGATTGTTACATTCATGCTCAAGGAGTCGGCTAATGGTTACAGTAAGATAACTGCATATTTAACAACAGAACCAAAGCTTGACTCTTTCTCAATATCTTACACAACAGATGACCAACTAACTAGCTGACCATCTAACTTTCTAACTATCTCGCTAATTGTCTAGCTACCTATCTAGTTGGATAACCCTTCATAATACAAAATACATGATTAAATAGGTGGCTCGAAGGTCTCACCATGATAAAAAACTATGGGCCTATCCCAAAAGTAACCCAAAACCCTAACTGTGACAGTCGACCTATCTGTACTTTGAAATACCGCTTACTAGTCACACTGCAGCTTTCTGCAGTCTTCCACGATTTTCGGCGCTGATCGTGGGTATGGGTGTCACTTCCTCGGTTGCTCCCCTTCTATCCTTTGTCTTTAATACCTCAGATCGTTGCTCCTTCTCCATTCATGAGGGTAGTTGAGCCCTCCTGTCATCGTCGCTGCCTTAAATGTAGTGGTTGAGCTCTCTTCTTGGCCGCTTCAGGTACTATTTCCTTTTACTTTCTTGTTTTGATATAGCATATTTTCCTATAGCTGCGGAGCCCTGCTCCAATAGTCCCCTAACAATTACTTGTGGCTTGTCCCCAAGCCACTAACATCTGGTTTCTCTTTCTGTAGCTTCTCCTTGGCTTCCTGCGAAGTCCTTGCGAATCTCTCCCTGAGTCCTGTGACATCTTTGTCCATAGCTTCGAAACAGTCTTGTGCTGCTTCAAGCATAACTTGACTAATCATGGGGTCTTCTATGCTATCAATTTCACTTTTGCTTGTATTGAACTCCTTGACCTTCTGCTCAACCGCATCGACCAACTCTGCGATTTGTTCCTGATACAGTTGAAGCATATTATTGAATTGAATTTCTTTTTCTCGCAACCGCTGCGCTTCCTGTTGAAAACGGTTCATCTCTGTCGTCTTCTTCATCTTTGCAAGAGCTCCTAAGCTCTTGACTTCTTCCTTTATTGCTGCTACTGCATTTTCTCTATTCTAGATGCTCTGCTACAAATCCAGTCTATCTAGGAGCTCTTCTAGCTCTGACCATGTCTTCGTCGCATCAGCTAGCAATGACTTTGCATCAACTATGAAACACTTCATCTGTGTTGAGGTGAGTCTAAAGGCATGTGCCCTTGATTCCTTGTCTACCTCAGGTGTGCCTGGTGTTGGATCCTCAAGCTGGTATCACAAAACTTAAATACATCAAACAGTTATCCACAGAGTCAGTATGGGATTTTGATCAGAAATTTAAAGCTCTTATAGACCAAGTTAGTTTTGATTTTGCACTAGAGCAGCATAAGGAATGGTTCATCGCAGCACTGCTCCCTCATATCAGACTTCCACTAATGCAATAGAAACTCCATAAGCATTGGAGATGGCAATGAAACTAGAGGCTTCACCTCTAACTAAGACTAGTGCAGGTATGACAAACTTACAGAACCAGTTAGCCAATCTCACTTGACAGTTACATGAGATTAAGAAAGGAAAAGAGGTTGAACAAGAATTATGGTGTACAAAGTGTAAAGGACATGGCCATGCTAAAGATAACTGTCCAGTATTTGTGGAATGTATAGCAAGTGGGGCTCCTAACCCTTTAGTACAGACTCAAGGGCCATGGTGTGAAATCTATAGAACAAGAGGACATAGATCACAAGAATGCCCTTTACTTTAGAAGTATGTACAAACTCCTAAGAATTTTACTGTAACTTCAAGGTGGCTATCACCACTTCTGCATTCTCCACTTCTTCTTCCAATGCTTCAAGTTGTTCTTTGATTTGAGAGACCTTGTAAAGTATGACTGTATGGTCTTTGCATTCTGGATCTTCACATTCTTCATCTGGTTTCTTAAGGTCATATTCTAATTTATGTTCTTCCCTTCAAATAGCTTGGTTAAGGAATCAAACATGTTCATTGTCTTTAGGAAAGACACTTGTGGTATAATGTGATCCGTGATTGAATCAACAATGATCTTCTTGGCCTTGACCAGGTTCTTCTTGTGTAAGGCTTTGAGCCTCATCTCCCTTTGGAACTAGAACCTCTCTCCTCATGTAGGTGTCAAATTCATTTTCTTTAGAGAGATCATATACTTCCATGCTTGGAAGTTGTCAACTTCACCAAGCTTATCATCAAGCTAATGTGATAGATCATTTTGAAATGAGAACCTCAAATGAAAATAGAAAAGGATTAGATCTTACCAATTTGAGGTGTCCGCCCTGGTTCTGGAGCTCGCTGATCTAGGGTTTGTCAGAGAAACCCTAATTTTCAAAACTTGGAATCTTTTAGATCTGATTGGATAAAAATATAGATCTCTTCAAGGTGAGCTATCTAATGTACTCCTTTTCTGAAAACAGTGGAGGAAAGCTCACGGACCAGGAAGCCCTAGTTTTCCAATTTCTTCTGCAAAAATTACTGATACTGTTTCTGCGATATCTCCAAAATTACTACTCCTCTATGTCTAAACTTTTGCACTAAGGTATCCTCTCCTATCCCTTTTTCAACACCACAAGTTGCATCAGAATTGGTTTCACCAATTGGGACTTACGAGTGTTTTCCCAAAGTGATCTGTTTCAGGACTGTTCAGCAAAGCAAAGTTGTACGGACTTCCATGTGTCACTGTTTCATATTCTGAGTCTAAAAATTAGACCAAAAATAGTAAAGTCTGTTTTCTTTCTGGAACAGCTTCTTAAATTTCATTTGGACCTTTGTAGACCAAGATATAGCAATTGTCCCCAGGCATCCTATTCAGTGATGAATCCTCGAAGAGGCTGGAACCCTAACTTTGAGGGATCATATATCCTAGAGTATAGTGAAAATGAGGCTGAATTTTGGATACAGTGTAAATCTGGATTTTATGTTTGGCATGTGAAAGTTTTAGCTCCTAATCCTTCTACAATCCTGAGATATAGGGAATATACCAAAACTTATCAATTTTAGTACTTTAGGGTTTTTCCAGCTTGGGGTCAAACTAGGGTTTGACTTTCCTAGAGTTTCACCCAACAAAAAAGCTCGACCTAGATCTCTAAACTTTTATTTTGATGAGGAGATAAATCCAATGTCGGGCTCACTCAAAAATTCCTCTATTGTAAAAAACCCTAATTTCTCGCACCAAAAACTGAAAGTCTCCGGAATCAAATTATGCTTCAACAGAAAGATTCGCCCTTCAATGGACACTCATCCTAGAATACTTTTGCTGATGGATGATGGAGAGAGACCCAAAAAGTAAGAATACCTAGCTTCTTCGGCTACACAATGTCTTCTTGTGAGGTTAGCTTTGATACCATGTTCGATTTTTATCATTCAAGCTAGCATTATCTTAGGATCTTATCTAAGAGAATAACATGCACAATAATAAACACAAGAGACAAGGGTCACAAAGAATTTTCCTCAGGGAAACCATAAAGGAGAAAACCCTGCAACTTCCTGAGATATAGAATGAGCACCAATGGTAGCAGTAAAACCCAAAAACAGAAAAGATGATCTCCACGGATTGTTCTCTCTCTTACACATGAAAGAGCTTCTACTCTCTCACTCATGTGCCCCAATGAGTGAGTGTGTGTGTGATAAATAGAGAGGATCACTCTCTATTTATATTCTTTCGTTAAATTAATGTCCACTTTAACATGTCAGCCCCACTTAATAATTACTTACTAGAGCCGACATCTCTAGGAGAGTCTAATAACCCTAGCGCCCCACAACTGCGAGGACTTTTCCGTTCGATCAACAAGGAGGGTTAACCTTGACAAAAATGTGGGGACTATTGCCCTGACTTAAAATCGAGGGTTAAAATCAACGACTTTACATGACTTGTTACATTATTGAATCTCCCGATCAGAACATCGGGGCATGACATGACTCAATCACATTACAGATACTTCCTGGAATAAACATCGGGGGTACAATACATAAGATATACAAGTGGATACATTCCAAAGTTACAAATACATCAACACCAATGTCTACCAGTGTGTTTATACTCTTAAACCCATGTTCATACACCCTCACCACAACATCCATCACATCTCTACTGTCGGTGTCCATGGCCTTGTTGAAAATCTTGTTGGCTTTGAGATTGTTGCCCAGATATTCCCATGGACTCATACCAAAAACTTTGTCGAATGTGTAGCATCCGTCCAAGACATATTCACGCAAATGTTGGTAAGCCTCCATGTAGAATTTGATCGAGTTGATGGACATGTAAACTCAAGGTTAATGAGAAATATTCCACACACAACCTTCTCCTTTGATCTTCTTCTTTCAAGGATGGTTTGCGAGTGGGTCTTGGTTCTCCAAGAAAGATGATGAAACTTCACTTTCTTGAATGGTACAAATGTCACCACTTTTGGAATATCTGCTAGAAGAACACCCAAGCAATCTCATAATTCTTGGACCAACATATGGTTTTGCCAAATCTTCACCTTTGGCTCCTTTTTCTTCTTATTTACTCACAAATTTGGAACAACTTGGTTCCTTTATGGATTATTAGCTGATCTTGAAAAAATTCTCATCCACATCGTTGAGCCATAATCCATACCGGAAATAAATATATTCTTTGATAGAATTATGTGCAATAATTTTCTTACCCAAAGCTAGATACTCCTCGTAGCAGCAAGGCATGTTTTCACATGCTTATTTAATCTTGGTCAAGTATTTCTTAACCATTGAAGGTTCAAACCTGATTTATTCTCTATATTCTTAGCCACAAAGTTCACCATCTACATCTCTTGATAGGAATCCATCAACATAGAGGACTTCTTCTTCTTCATACTGTATGTAGTACTCTTCATACTGCTCATCATAGTCATCCTCATAGTATGACATGGTTGCAAATTTCTTTAGTGAGAGATTTATTTCCATAAGATCATACAAGGAAACAAATCTGATACCACTATAATATGCCTGATCTAGTGTACATATCAAAATATTAACTTGCTGCATTTTGTTTTTTAAATTATGAATTAAAACTTGCACTCAATCAGTCCATTTTGGATGAGGAAGATAAGGGTATTCTGCTAAGAAATTTATGAATAGATAAGCGATCTTAGGGAAGAAACCAATGACACTTTTAGTATTGAGAAATCATCTTCCCTATCACATTTATATCAGGAACCATTTAGGTTTTGGAATCAACTATGCTGAGACTTACTCCCACGCTTTTGGGTCACCCAACCGTGAAACTAGGAAGATTATTTCACATCCAACAACCAATGGATTGAGGAAAATGATTTGGATTGGTAATAAGGTTATAATACATGTATATAAAGGTTTATTTAGTTTTTAAACAAGGCTTTATAGTTACAAGAAAAATTATGGGTTGGACTATGAAAACTAGCCAAGATTGAGTGCTTTCTGAATGCAATAAGAGAGACACTAAAATTTGGTTTTAAACATGGTATGTTCTCTTTACGATGTTAATTAATGTTCATAACATAAATTAAAACAAATGGAATTGTTTAGGTACATAAAATGCTTTGAATTGGAAAGCTAGGCATTTTAGTAATGAAATCTAGGTAGGGTGTAAAATATTGATGCTAAACTCAATAAAAAAACATCAGAATGTTATGAAACTTGTAGATACTGTAAATAATATCATAAAAGGACCATGAGGGTCAAAATATTTCTCAAAAGATTCACAGAGGTAACCACTCATAACACAACTCCAAAATTATGAATATGGAGCTAGGAAACCCAAGAAATTCAATCCCCGGACCTCACAAACTTTGGGAGTGACCTAAAGGAGTCTGAAAATGATATTTAACGTTGCATTAGACATCAGTATATGTATCAGATCATATTTATGTCGAAATATCCATTACATAGTTCCAAAATTGCTAGAAGATCATAGAAAAGGGAGAAGAAGAGAAGAGGATGGGATGATGCTAATAGGAGGCCTCAAAGCTCTCCAAGATGATATGATAATGGATTGAAAGAGACATAAATAGCTACAAACAACCTCCTTCAATATATGAAATCTTCTCCTTAGTTTCAGTAAGACATGGAACGGAGATGGAAAAAAGAGGGGAGACTGGGAACAAGGGACTTGGGGCACAACACCTAAGAGACTAAGGCTCACCACTCAGTATTGAAGCTTAGGCTCCAATCAATCATACAAAACATACATTAATAAAATTGAATAATGGAGTTGGAATCATTCTTGTATAGAATGAGTGACTTATTTAGTAGGTATAGGTGATTTAGGATAGAAATCCATCCCCTTAGAAACCATAACCCTAACCATGAATGCTCCCTCCTTGAGAATTTTAGCAAGTTTGAGTCCTCAAAGATGTTTCCATTCTTGTATCTTTCATCCTATTTGGAAACTGCGCTTTCCTTGACTGAAAGTTTTTTTCTTTATTCTCGACAACTTTTTATGTACTTTCCTACTTTTATGTCTCCTTTGCTTTTCCTTGCTTTTGGTAGTTTCCCTCTTTTCTTGACAGATTTTTTTTCCTTCTTTTGCATTGTTTCTACTTTCATTTTGAGAAAGCTCAATTGCTAAATTCGACCACTTTGACTTCTAGAAGCATCAAAACTCATTTGTACATTATTTATTTTTTATAAAAACTAATTACATGAGAAAATCTAGAAATATAATTTTAATAAATATATGCCTTATTTTTACCAGAATTACCTAGGAAATATTTAATTAATTGACTCTTAGACCCCCTAGGTCCTGACAATGTCAAGGCTTGATGTCCTTCAAGGAAGGGACATGATATTCTATGTCCTCCTCCTCGTAGGATTCATCCTTTGTTCCTGTTTCTTGAGGTTTAGGTTGTTATGTTGTTTCATGCACCATAGTTTCTTGGTTTTTAAGGATTTCATTTGATGGATCCTTTTCTTCTAGATTTTTCGCTTTAGGGGATGGGGGCATTTCCAAAGCTTCTTTAGCATCAATAGATTCGTTTGTTCAGCTGTCGATTGTAGAGAAATTGTTTTCATTTTCATCTAGGGGTTTTTGTCGAGCATCTTCCTTTCTGAAGGGTGAGGAAATGGTATTCCTCCCTTCCTTTCTTATTCCATATTTAGGGTTATCTTTTAATCTTTTGACCTAATGCCATCCCTCTTCCTTTTCTTTCTCATGATGAACATGCGGGTTTTTTGAACATTTCTTTTGAAAATGTTTATATTCGTGACAATGCCTATATTTGAACGATAGTTGTTGGAAATATTGTGAGTCCCCCATAGTTAACGTGATTGCCTCTGTTAGGCCAACCTCTAGATCTACTTCAACACAGATTCAGGCATAGGAGTATTGATCTTTAGTAAGTTATTTGTCTATGTACTTTCCTAACCCATTTCCAATAGTTTGCAGAGATGAATGGGTCCAGCAATGGATCGACATATTGGGAAGTCGAACCCACACCAAGAAAGCTTTGGGGACATCTATAGTCAGATCGAAGTCACAGGTCCATCGATTTAGGTAGAGTCCTTGGGGCCCCATGAAGTAAGTCCCACTTCGAAAGATTAGATCTCGATCCCCCTTGGTGATAAATTCAAAGAGAAAAAACCCTCTTCCTACAATGTAGCAAGTGACATTATTGGATATTAGTGGTCACCAATTCTTTTGGATCCAGTTAACTCTTGTTCTCAAAGAAGGAAGAAGCCCTGTAAATTGGCCTACGAGAGCGTGATCTCTCAAAAACATTGCAATTTGCATGAGTTGGTCAATTGGAAGAGAAATAATCGAGACATCAACCATGCTTTTCATGAACTTAGAGAGAGGAGTTGGAATAGTCTAGGCTAGCCTTGCGGTGAGATTAGATGTTTGAAGGCCTCGGTGTCCACGTGAGGAGGGCTAGGAGGTGGCTGACCTCCTCTTGCAAAGATAAACACGAAGGAGCGAAACCCTAGCAATGTGAGAGCTGCCCGTTACAGTGAATGCATTCCAGCCACAGTTATCTCGTAATGTTACAAAATGTATATAATTGATAAGAATGATCTTGTTACTTTCTTTATTAAAGTTCATTTTTTGTAAGTGACATAAAATACATCAAATTATTTATAGAAGCTTTGTTGATGAAAATTAGTTATAGAAACTTTGAGATGAAACTTTGTTATAGAAAATTAGTTAGATGAAACATTGTTTGTTCCAGTTCAAACAAAATAAAAAGTTTATTGTTAGATTATTTTCATTTACTTTAAGTTTTTAAGTTAAAGTGAACACATAATTTTTTTTTAATATTAACAACTATCATTATTTATTATATTTTAAACATTATATCAATGTCACCTTAAACATAAAATTATACATTATATTAAAAAAAGAGCATTAAACATAAAAAGATAAAAATCAAGTTAAAACTTCCATGGTAATAAAAAATAATTCTAATACACTTAACATTGATTTTATAATACAATATATTTTGAGCACAAAATCAAATATAGGTCTACTTATTCATTATAAGGGCTTAACAAGAGCTAACATGTCACTTATAATAATTGAGCCTTGGGTGAAATGACAACATTCATTTTTACCAACCACTCAAATTACAACCAATAAAAGCAAAATAAATAAACATAAACAATTACTATCACACACAATAAGATATGCTGTTGACCCACTCTTCCAAGGATAGATACTATCATTCATTCAAGGAAGCAACCCGAGAAACTCAATCGCCTGGACAGATCACTTTCACCTTCTTTGCGTACTTCAACAACTGGGTCCACAATTAACACCTTTCCGTTCGCTGGTGTTGTCTCGTAGCTTCTTCTCAGCAATTTCACACTCTTCGTCCTCCCACCGATGCAGAATGCACTGCAATCACGATCATAAAAAATTATAGCCCTCAAGATATAGGAATAATAAAAATAATAACAGCATAAGTAAATCTTTTATGCAAATGCAAAAGCATAGATGATTTCTTCACCTTCATCATAACTGCATCGGTAGAAGGTATCTTCTCGAACATATTGCCCTCCATATGCTCCACTCCTGAAACACTCGCTCATTCATCATCTATTTATATAAATCAACAAATTTAGATTGATGGTGATCAACATTACAAATCTTACCAGTTATGGGAGGCGCAGCGGCGATGACATGAGGGAGATCCAGATTAATGCCACGAATGTGTGGATGTTCCTTAACAATGGGGGCCAAAGAAGAGCCCGTACCTCCTCCAATGTCTACCAGCGCCTTTATACCCTTAAACCCATCTTCATACATCCTCGTCACGGCAGCCATGACACATCTGCTGTCGGTGGCCATGGCCTTGTTGAAAATCCTGTTGGCTTCAGGATTGCGGCCCAGATATTCCCATGGACTCAAACCAAAAGCTTTGTTGAATGTGTAGCAGCCCTCCAAGACAGATTCGTGCAAATGTTGATAAGCTTCCAGGTAGAATCCGTCCGCTGCCAGGAACACGAAAGCCGCAGAAGATGGCTGGTTTCCACCCTGCGCCAGCAGCTTAGAAATGACCGTCAAGCCGTACTTTATCGGCTTCTTCTATTTGTTCAGTAAAAACGCCATAGGAAGCAAGAAACCTCAGAATTCTCTAGAGGTATCCCAGATCCACATTATGGGAATTGGTAGCAGATGAGGCCGGGGGATTAGCAGCAGCGATGTGTGAAGCAATCTGCTCAACAGAAAGGGGATCTCCGTTGCCTTTTGTGGCGATAACGTCAGGAATGTTGAGCAATACGGCCGCTTTCAAAGCCATGGGCTTGATACCAGAGAATATCATCTCATTAAGCTGGAGCTCATGAGTTAATATTGCAGAATCGCATGATGAGTTGATCTGTTCCCGGGCTTCATGAGCCAAAATATGATCAATCGAGTCCATAGACGGTGCCATGCGAGCAGAAAAGAAAATATCATCTGAACTACTTCTTGATTGAGATGAAGCTTATGTTTTCACAAGCTGCTCATCCATTTAAATAATCAAATCATTAAGTAGAATGGTCTCTTTGTCCAATAAATAAAAGAGAGGTTTCATAGATAGATTTCTATTTGTTATCTAGGTAGGTGTAAATGAACTTCATATGAAGAGTCATTGTATAAGAAGAAGTGATGAGTCTTTCTTGAGTTTGTTTGATTTGCTTGTTGCATATATCTTTTTGAATGGTTTCTTACTTACAAACTAAGCAATGAGTCAAGTTAATAAACAACACTAAAAAATATTTAGCGGCCATCAACAAGGCCTTTCAAGTGGTGATGATCAAGTAGACAATGCTTGGTCCACATGATGTGAGATACATGGAGAGTTACCTTGAAGGAGGATGGAAATTATCTCATTAGTTAAACTCTCTATCTACTTAAAAGGGAAAGAAACACTATTTTCGTTATGAAATGAAATCCAAGTTATTGCAAATCAAAAGTTTGTTTATGCAATTATATCATTCAACACATTTTATAATGGCAAGCTTTGGTTCCATAAACAAAATTAAATAAAAAATATGGTATGTTTTAATGTTTGAAATAACAACATGAAATGCTATCTCATTGTATAAACATGTTATAATACAATAAATACATAGAACAATATTATTCTTTTTATTTTATATGTTTGTAGGTATATGACATAATTTTATGATAGTTTATGGCCTAAAAAAAATACTAGGTATAAAACTTTTAGTAAGTAAAATTGTAGATGGCTTAAGCAAACTTATTCATAATCAACTCAAGTCAAATTTATTATATAGTGCAACAAATTATAACAATTGGATTTGTTGGCATGCCATTGTACAACACGTGACCTGTCTACTAGTTGACGACGCAACCAAGTCGTCTTTCAGGCTGATACGTGGTTGTTGGACATTGGGTTCAACGATCCCCGTGAGTTTCGTGACATGGACTAATCACCTCCCGAGATCCTAACTCTGGTGATTGTGGCGGAGATTAAAGCCTGCTATTTTTGGTCTAACGACAATCATGAGTTCAACAAATGGTATCAGAGCAACATGTCAAGGGTTCGAAACTCACTTGGATCGCGATGGGGGGGATATTGTTGGGCATTGGGTTCAATGCTCCGTGTGTGTTTCATGACATGGACTAATCATCATTCGAGATCCTAACTCTTGCGATTGTGGTGGAGATTAAAGCGTTTAGGTTTCGGTCTAACGATAATCGTGAGTCCAACAATGGCTACATTTCCATCGTCCATCTGTTCACATGAAAGCTAGGGTTTGGACCATGGTTTAATGTGCTTGGAAACTTGTGTAAAGCCTCATTTTGTCTGGTCATTTGAATGGAAGGCAGTGCTGAGATATGCTCTGTTTGTGGTGGAAATGTACATGTTGTTTCGATCTTTGTGTGGCCGACAAGAGCTGAAGAGCTTTGCTCTGATTACTGTGGATAAAAAGTATGGGTCGTTCTTCCTAGTTTACATGGGTATTGACAACGTGTTGTTTTGTATCTTCTCCAAGGTGTTATTTGGGATTCTTAATTTCTTGACGGACTAAAATGCAGAGTTGGTGCCACGACCTTGCTTTTCATTACTTTTCCCTTCAAACTATCTGTTACATGTAAGGGTTTTATTTTATTTTTAAGTTTAAATGTTGCATTTTACTTGTAATTATTTAGTATTAGCAATAACTAATTTTTCATTCATTTTTGTTGCAGGAAGAGGAGGGATCACGGAGGGATAAGGGTGCTCTTGAGGATCCAACCCTTGGTCCTCTGTGCAAAATCGTCGAGGTAAGGTTTTGTTCCACATTATTTTCCCTACGTTTGATTTAATTCACAAATTTTTATTGTTTATGAATGTAATGATAATGTACATGTCAAGTCCCTGGAGAGCGAGGCGACAAGGTAACCTCCTCCTAGGCTCGCATTTCAAAACGCCCAGGTAAGCTAGGCTTCACCCTCAAAAACAAATATTTTTTTATTTTTTAAGTTTCGAATAATGCACTGATCAAACCCTATTGTGGTTACAAGTCACACTCGGTAGGAGTCATGGTTTCGAAAGGGTATCTACTAGCGTTTGTTAATATAAGCCCTTCTTTATTGATTTCATGTGTGTTGTAAAACCCTTGTTGGGTTTGACTTGCATAGACTTTGCAGCCATTACTATGGCATCATAATTTCAAAGTTCTCTAATGTTTTTTTTTAAATATAAATTTGGCACGGTTTGGATTCCATTTGAATGGTCTTATTCCCATTACTGTTGAAACGTTGATATTTCAAATAGTGTGGAAGCCATCAAGGATGGTATTACAACCACTTCATAATATACGTTTTTTATTATTAATAAACAATGCTTGGCCTTTGGTCTTGTGATTCCAATAATTTCTTTCAATTTATGTTAACTTTGCATAAGGTTTATTTTAAAACAATGGTTTCCATCATTGATGGTCTTATAGACATGAATACAATGATTTTGTTTTAATTTTATATTGTTGTAATTGTTTGGTGAATATGATGGATGTGTTTGATTGCTATACCAAGGCTTTTCTTCTATCTAGATAATTGCGACCGTGATATGGATTTACGGACTTATCTTTACTTTGTTTTGTTGATTTAAATAAACAACCCATAAGGCATGTACATTAAATATCCTTTTAATTTTCTTTTTGAGCAAGGTTCGACTACCATCCATAATGGCTTAAATGTTGATCCTTGCGTAAACGAAAGCTAGTTTTCATAGCTGTCACAACTAGCATGTAGGATGGAAAAAGTGTTAAGATTTGATTTGATTTTTTTATTTGCATTTAATTTCCCTTGTATATAGTATAATTCTAGTTAAGGATATTCGATCCGTATGTGGTCGTTTTATGCAAAATCTCGAAAGATTGTCTTAACAGAATTCTTGGATTTGATTTTGATTTGATTATAGGGAGAAAGATTGATAGAATCTTCATTTGTTCATGATGGTCTGTAATCTATTAGACTTAGATAAATTTCTCTCATAATTAATACTGTAGATCTACGATTTAGGTGATCTAAATCGTAGATGGTGTATGCTTTTGAATCCATGATCTGATTGTGTTGTTTGCTTGGATTCCTAAGACTGGTTTATGTAAGTGTTGTTATGTTAGAAGATTGATATATAGTTTTAATTCTTTTACTGGTTAAATAAGTAATAAAGTGGAATCCTGCAGTTTGTATAATTATGGTATTATAATTATAATGTAATATTATTTCATATCTATTAATCGTACATATCTATTCTATACATTAATAAGATATTAAGACTGCATCCGAATATAATTCTATATGCGTGAAGAATTTGGTGATACTCTGCCATTATATACATATATGTATTTATGTACTTCTTACCATGGTTTAAATATGAAGCAAAATAAACTAATACTAACATGATTAGGGGTCCTACCTATATTTAGTTTTGAAATTATAGATTGGTAAATTAATATAAATAAGAAGTGCAACGAT
The DNA here is from genome assembly GCA_001517045.1 of Pseudotsuga menziesii. NCBI lineage: Eukaryota > Viridiplantae > Streptophyta > Pinopsida > Pinales > Pinaceae > Pseudotsuga > Pseudotsuga menziesii. The sequence continues at coordinate 30,518 of LPNX011031431.1, read as the reverse complement.
GCATTTCTAAATCGATCGTATAGAAAGAATTTGGAAATAAATGATACAAATTGAAAATAGATGATTCATATCCAGTTATGCACAGAACTCAATTTTCAAATAAAACCATAGTTCTTAATTTAAGTATAGACGTCAAATCATAGAATTTCCTAACCGCTACTAAACATTTAATCATAGCATAATTAGACTAACTGATACATACTAGATCCTACATTAACCTCTTCAGATATAGAATATGAACATTATACAGACATTTTAAAACATAGATCATGAACCTCGCACCAATGTTGAAAAAAAAAAGTGGAGAAGTTGTTCCTCCCAACCAACTCCCAGAGCAGCCAAGTTACTTTCTCCAGAACCCCCGATCCTGTTCAATGAACCACAAGAGAAAAATCCTTCAATGCACCATCTCTTTCATTCTTAGATTCAATCCTCGTCCAATTCTATCGTCCTGTTGCTCATGGACATACTAATATATAGTATTTTTCCTAGGACTTTGTCATTTATGAGCCTCCTGTTCTATAGCACTCAACTAGGAGTTGTGACCTGATTTTTGGGGATAATTCCTCCTTCATCTTAAGTTCTCACTCAGTGGATTCAGCCACTTGTCTTGTAACACCCCGTGAATTAACAATTATTAATTCTGCTGAAAAATACTTTGATTATTATTTTATTATTCTTTGAGAGGAGGTCAAGAATAGAACATTGTTGGTCCTCATTTTGTCACTATTTTTGGGTTCAATACCTTGCATATTAACACATGTTTTGCTACTTTTTACTGTCTTTTGCACCATGCAGCTCCCTCTACAAGCTTCAGGTATGACTAAATTAGGATTTGTGTCAATTCTATTTATTATCATCATTTTATGGTTTCAATGGTTAAAATTGGCATAGTACGGAGTGGATTTGATATATTAATTCATGTGTCTTATTCTCTTCAGATTATATGTTCTTTTTGGTGACCTAAAAAATAGACATGAGTTCAACTGAGTATATAGAGAGCATGACCAGCTTGTTGTTTAGATCATCAAACATACCGCACATTTTTTGGTAGCATGTTTCTGTGTATTAATAACATGAAAACGACGAGAAACTGTCATCACCACATGCCGGCATCTCAGCGTTAATCTTCTTCTGCAAGAAGTTCTCATTGTGTGACACCTTGACGCACGCTCGGATTTGGACTGAAGTCATGAAACACATTGCATGCCTTAAGGAACCCGATCTGCTAGAAAAGATGGACTATTGGTTGTTAGTTGTTATGCACTTATTTGACATTATGATTGCCTTATCATGAAGAGTAGTCAACCACTAAAGGGTCAACTTGCTTGCCCCCATTGAACAATGTATATATAGACGTTGTCATGTAACTTAGGGAGGAGCTTCTGGAAGTCTGGAGTCTGAGTCTCTGTCTTTTATTTTATCAGTTCAATCTGAAAAACTTTGTAACACTACTTTTTATTATAATGAAAGTCTTATTGTGTTGTATATGATTGTGTTTGATTAGAATAAGCATAAATCTGTTCGCTGGGAGCCCCCCCCCCGCCCCCCCCCCCCCCGCCCCGACAAAGAGAGTCTTTAAATCTTTGTGTAGGTTTTGTTATTTCTTTCCTCTACAATTAGTATAATTCTATTTATAAGTTGTTTAGTTTTGTTTCTATAATTGTTCATGTTCGTGTAGCATAGATTCCAATTCAAAATTATGTTGAGCATGTAGGTTCTTTTTATTAAATAGCAAGCAGTTGCGTTTAAGATAGCTTTCAAGTTTTTCTGCAAAGTCTTTCAATTTCTAGATTAAATTTCTTTGATTAATTATAATCTAGTTCTTCTTATTCTAGTTTTTATCATGAATCTGCTTAAGAATATGTTAGTTTGTTTTGAATTAAGAAATTAGTTTAGGTCGTATTACTATGGAATTCAGTCATTAAAGTAGGTTTACTTCCTATTTTACATTACAGTAGTACATGCATGGAGTAGTTGCTCTTCACTAAATATTTTAAATTTATTGTTTCCTTAAAGTTTTAACATTTTCTTCAAATAGACTGTCATTCAGACATTATGTTCCACCTTTTATACAGACCTTCATTTCCACCTATTATACAGTCGCTCATTCAGTCCTTTGTGTTTTTAATTCATTTCAAAGTTTATCTTTCTAGTTTTCTGATTCTATTTGAATAGTAATGGTTAAATAATGCTTTTATTTTCTTTTAAAGACCTTTAGATAAGATTGTTTAAGACTTCTTGTTAAAACTCATTTCTCCTTCCTCTTTCTTTTTACCTTATGCATAGGAATTATGTTGTGTAATGTAACTCATTGTATTCGTTTGTAATTGAGCCTTTGATTTAAGTTGTTTCTTTGTATATAAGTTTTAAATTACATGCATTGATAGATTAGGTGTTTATAATACAATTTGTTCTTTTAAATTATACAATTGTGAAAAGGATCTATAAGATAGAACTCAAATCATCCTTGTGAGTTTTATGTTTGTTCATAAGTTATGTCTATCCTTATATAATATTTTGTAAATAGCAGTCACTTGTGTATAAACAATCATGTTTACTATTTCCTGTAATTGGACATTTCTTAGTCTACACATTTTTGTAGAGATCAAGCTATACCTAATTCCCTTTAGATTTTACACTTCTTTTGAGAGCTATTTTGATACCTCTCCTGCACCAATTCCTATTACAGTAAATGCCTATCCTCATAATAATCAAGGAGAGTGGAATTAAGATGACTTAGTTAGTGCATGTATAGTTTCTATTTGGTATTTATAAATTCTTTTTAATATAGTCATTCTCTCAAGTAAAAATCAATCTCTCTAGATAGAAGAATTTATTGTCATAACATTGTTTATATCTGGACATTTATAAATAGTTTGATGTTACCTTCGTTTTTCATTAACTTAACTAGATCCTTAGGAGTTCAACTTAAGACCTTTCAATCTTTTGCTTATTAAGAGTATTACCACGACACTCTTTGTCTTTGTATATATTTTCTAGAAACTCTATTTTTCCCAACAAACATCTTGTAATAAAACATTCCCTATTTAATAAAATATCCTGAAGGAAAAGAAAAGTGGATATAGTTGTTGAAAGAGTGTTTGTTGACAGACAAGAGGAAAATGACAAGTGGAAAAGACCACTGAGTGAGAACTCAAGATGCAAGAAGCATCATCCCTAAATTGTAGTTTCAGTTTGTTCAACTCACTCCGTCTACAACCATGGAATCTAATAAACCTTGAAAGAATCTTTCAAAAAACCCAAAATCATCAATTCTTCATAGGATGCACTCGTATATATAAGTCAAAATTGCAAGGGAAATCACAATAGTGACAGCTTCTCTGCTTTATTGAAGTTACTCAAGACAGTTATAATTTAAATAGGAGTATCAAAATCGCATTCATGGATTACAATGTAACAATTCAATGACAGACATGATATTTTCATACCAATGACAGATCCGCACCCAATTTCACTGTGCAACTTTGAACCACAACCCTAGTTTGCTTCTTTGATAGCGCAAGGTAATAACCTGAACACCTCAACTTATTATATAAAAATCACCATTAATCACAAATTACAAAGAACACCTCAACTTATTATATAAAAATCACCATTAACCACAAATTACAATAATCTGGAGCGCAACAGCTTTTAGGATTTGGAGAGCACTATGAGTGATTGAAGGCAAGGAAACTTGATGAAGGTGTAGTTGTTGAACCCTACCCTCTAGAACAACCCTTTGAATTCTTTCTCTGCTCTCTCTTTCCCACCTGTTGTATAAACCATCATCGCTACATCAAATAACAAACCCAATCACCTTGACAGATCACTTTCACCTTCTTTGCATTCTTCAACAACTGCGTCCATAATTAACACCTTTCCATTCGCTTGATTTGCCTCGTATCTTCTTCTCATCAACTTGACACACTCTTCATCCCCCCAGTCGTGTATAATCCACTGCAGTCACCGTAATATGTAAATTATTATAATATCACCTGTAAATTTGTTGTGTAAATGCAAAACCATAGATGATTTCTTCACCTTCATGAGGATTGCATTGGTACAAGGTATATGCTCGAACATATTACCCTCTAGATGCTCCACTCCTGAAACAATTACTCATTCCCAATTATATAAGGAATTATCCACTTGCTATCATGTTGCATCAATAATTTTATATTGATTGTAACCAAGATTACAAATCTTACCAGTTATGGGAGGCGTAGTGGCGATGACATGAGGGAGATCCATATTAATGGCACGAATGTGTGGATGTTCCTTCACAATCATTTCCAAGGCAGCGCCCATATGTTCTCCAATGTCTACCAATGTGTTTATACTCTTGAATCCATCTCCATACATCTTCACCATGGAAGCCATGACAACGTCGCTACTGTGGTTGACCATGGCCTCGTTGAAAATTCTGATGGCCTTAGGATTGTGGCAAAGATATTCCCATGGACTCATACCATAAGCTTTGTTAAATGTGTAGCAGCCTTCTAAAACAGATTCATGCAAATGTTGATAAGAGTCCATGAATACTTTGTTCCCCATCATGAGCACGAATGGCCGATAAGATTGTTGTTTTACCCCCTATGCTAGCGACTTCGAAATTCCAGTCAAGCCATATTTTATCTTTTTGGTTTCTACATTAGCTTCTTCGTGTTCAGTGAAAATGTCATAGGAGGCCAGAAGCCTCAAAATTTTGTAGAGATATCCCAAATCTACATGATGGGAATCACTAGTCAATGACGGGGGATTAGTAGCAGCAATGTGAGAAGCAATCTGCTCAACAAAAAGGGGACCTCTATTTCCTTTCATGGCGATAATGTCAGGAATGTTGAGCAACACGGCTTCTTTAAAAGCCATGGGCTTGACAACAGACAATATCATCTCATAAAGCTAGAGCTCGAGGGTCATTGCAGATTCACATGATGAATTGATCTATTTCCCTACGCCATGACTCAAAACATGATCAATGGAGTCCATGTGAGCAAAAATGAAATGAATGGAATTTGGCTTATTTTCTCACAAAGGGATGTGATCCAGAATGAGGCTTCTTTTCTCAAAAAATGGAAGCTATCCATCCATTTATATAGTACATAATAGTAAATATATCATAGTAAAATTGACGATGATGAAAAGTATTGCTTAAAAAAGTAACGACAGTGAAATGGGTTGGTTTTGAAAAATGTTTTGATAGTGAGAAAGATTGTTTAATATATATATATATTAAAACTAATGATTTAAATAGTATAGATCTTTTTAACTTAGTGTTTGTAAACTTTTTATAACTAAATTCGAATGCATTTTTTTATATGGAAAAAAATAGATATTATGGCTCACTCGGGAAGCATGGAGTCAATTGATGATCACTAGAGAGGTGTGCAAAAGGGCTTGCACCTAATATCTAATCAACCTTTATACATTGATAACTTCATACAACTAAATATTTTAAAGAAGAAATCATACAACTAAAGAGTTTAAAGAAGAAAGAAGGGCTGAGAATAGAAGGGCTGGGAATAATTATAAAAACAACAAAAACAACAAAGTTAGGAAGGACTAGTAGATTTTACTTGAGGATTCTTGTCATATAGATGAGACTAGACCTCCCTTAGAATCCTCCTTGAAGGTAAGGTTCACATAGTCCCCATAGCTTTCAGGCTGGCTCATTGACCTTTCCCTCTCTCATTTATTCCAATCATCATTACTCTCATACACACTACCGTGGAGGATACATCACATTAAACCTACATTCTTATTTCTTATTTTTTATATTTTATTTTTATTATTTATTATTTTCTTTTACTTTTATTATTTATTATTAATATAGATAGATCATTTTCTATACAGTAAACAATTAATTTTTTCTTACCCATATTGAACTATTTTATCAATAATTCATATGCAATAAACAATTAATTTCTTCTTACCTTATACAAATCTACTTATTCATTAATCCATAAAGCATGTGAAAATCATTTTTAACTTGGACAAACCAACTCATGTGTAATATCCTGAATTTTGGACCTAACACATATAGGCATGTGCCTATTGATTAGGATGATTATCTTGATGTTTCATTTTTATATTGGGTCGAAGACCCCACTGCTAATGAACACGATGATTTGTTTTATATATTGGGCGTAAGCCAATTATTGATGATATATGTATATGCTTGTTTATGTTGGTTGTGGACCCTCAAGCACATGATTGATGAGATGTTTTGTGTTGAGCAAGGAGCTCTAGAGCATTTGAGTGATTGATGATTTGTGTTGAGTGAGAAGCTCTAGAGCACATGAGTACTTACCTTTGTGTTGGTCAAGAAGCTCTCGAACACATGAAAATATAATTGGATGTGTTGGGCATAATCCCTGGAGCCTTCCATGTTGATGTTGAGAATAAGCTCTGGAGCATTGGATCCTTGGCCATTGTATCCCTAGATGTATCATACAAGTACATCCTAGCACTAATGTTGAGTGAGGAGCTCTGGAATTGCACTGAATTGTAACTCCCTGTTAAAGCATTGAGTATAAGCTCTGGTAAGCACTAAGGGTTACTGAAAATAATTTAATAACTTCTGAGTGAAAACGTCTCAAGAAAATTATTGATCTCATCATACTTATTTATAAGTGATTAAATGAAATTTCGAATTTATGTATTCTAATCAAAGTACTAAAGAGCTACCACGTTATAGAAGGGAAATCCAACATGCAAGGATGTTTAGAGTTTCCTAGCCTAGTAGACCTAAACCATCTGCCTACTTGACCTTAATGAAGAAGTGCCATTAAGTCTAGGGATCATGACATATGATGCCCAAAGACAAATGTTAACAAAGTATTATATTATTATGTACTTTATACATGGTATGTATAAATAATTAAATATATTAATAATATAAATAAATGAAAGAAAGAAGAGAAGCTCCATCAATTGTTATTTATTATTAAAGATTAATAAATAGTATAATGTCTATGAAAGTCCAACTAGGAACTAGTAGAAAGTTCCTAAGTTAAAATATTAATAATTACCCAAAGTAATTGAAAAGGGTAAAATCAAGAAACCTTGATTTAACTGTCCCTTTGACTTAAAAGTGTGCCTATAAAGACTCAAGCCAAGGAAAGGCTTGGGGTTCTAATCTATCATAAGAGGAGTCATTTTATATTTGTTTTCTCTCAAGTAAATACTTGGAAAACATTTTCCTCGAGGGAAAAAGGAGAACTGATCCAAAAATTGATATACCAGATAGGGAACGCTACCTTAGAGCACTAAGCTACTTGCATGTTGGAGTCCAGCTCGGGGGGATCCGAATTAAAATTGAGAAAGGTTCGGGGTCATGGTTGGGAGGAACGTGGTAGTACCCAAGTGATTTGGTCATCAAACCAGAGGTCAGATTTGTCTTAAATTATTAATGCTAGTTATTTAAAAGGGTGTAGGTTCAGCCATTAAAGGAGCTTCAGAAAACTACAGGTATGAGTTCTTAGTATGTCAATTTCATTTCTAGTATAATATTGGCTACTTTATGTAAATGTTCATTATATATATTTTTAACCCTAGAAATGATAGTTGTGTCTATATCTCCTAGGGTTTACATTTCTTAAATTCCAACCCTAGACTGTGTATTCTATTTGCTAGATTAATTGCTCGATATGCTAGGTAAATGATTTCAATGCATATACAAACCTTATGTGTTTGATTCTCTCGTTAGAATATGCTAGGGTTTGTATTTCTTAAATATTACCCTTAGGCTATAAATGCTTCATATATGGTGTATATTACCATGATTGTACTTTTAAGTTTGTTTCTGTATTACTTCACTATTCAGATTATGTTCACTATAAACTAGGGTTTGATTTCGAGTAACTAAGTAATCATTCTCTAGGCTTTATTACTCTGGTGACATATTTCATTTGTCAGCAGAGGCTTGTTTAAGTTTATTTCAAAACTAGTTCAGAAGTAGGAATTCATATAATTATATATAATTACTAGCTTCAACCTAAAGTACCAATAAAGGAACTATGATAATATCCATCTAATTATTAACAGTAGTAAGTAAACCAGAATACTGAATATAAGTATTTAGTAACAAAACTAGAATATAAATTAAATCAAATAATAAATACACCATTAAGACCTTTCAAGGTTTGTCTCATTAACTATAAACTAGATAGAAAATCAATTCCATTAAATAACAACATCATAATTAAATAAATAGAGGAGGCATCATGACCGTCCATGTGGTCCTATATCAAATCTCTGATTGTGTGTGTGTGTGTGTGTGTGTGTGTGTGTGTGTGTGTAAAGGCACCCACAGTTCTATCTAATCCATCATAAACAACCAATTCATATATGCATAACCATTAAAATAAATTATATAACTCATCAAACATCACACATAACGATTTAAACCATATCGAAATCCTATTATAAACCCATGTATTACAAATAGGGACAGGAATCGAATCCCATGGGCATACAAGTCTAACCCATTTTATAAACAAAAATACAAATCAGAAGCATGGCTATGATCAAGCTTCAAAGAAAAATGAAATGGAAGGAAAGAAAACCCCCAAGCGTGGCTTACCTTCGTGGTGTGAAGGTCGCCTCCATTAACCTCTGCGCAGAGCCAAGGAAAACCCCAAATGACAAATGATATGCCCAAACCATCATGATCCAAGCCTAAGGGAAGGCTGCCACCAAAACCAAGGTGCATTAATGGCACCAGCTGGTTTCCACCACCAAATCCAAAACCCACTAAGCTATAGTTTGGTAACGTCAATTTGGTATAATATCCACCCACCATGCAATCGATAAACCCCCTTGTATATGGTCTCAACCATATGTTATATCGCCACCCTAATCATATCACAAGGTAACTCATTACAACATTTATATTATAGCAAGGATTAATATATTAAAATGTTAAGGTTTAGTGCATAGACCATGCTTGGTGTGCACTAGTCTTAAGTCAAGCCACAAGACTTATACATTAAACATAACATATAATCCTTAGGCATTAATCGATAACTTAATACAATACAATTTAAGCCCTAAGCTTATGCTTAGTGAACATGTCATATGTAATATGTTACGTTAAATATTTTAACCCTCATAAAATCAATGGCCTAGTTTTGAAAGCCACGAATATAACCTGCAAATAGAAAACATAAGAAGTGTTAATAAGATTTGATAAAATAAACCTAGAATGGAATTATACTACAATGTATAGATAACGAGATAAGAAACCATAATGAAGTAAAAGTAGTATTTATACCTCTTATAATTTGGAGTCAGTAAAAGAACCCAAGTCAACTAGTAGTATGTTCTTTAAGATCAATACTCTTAGTACTCGTTAAACAAGACCCCGTCGCAAAGTATGAACTGCATGTGAAATAAGATAGGTGCCTTAGTTCAGAGAACTAAGTAAGCCCATGAACAAGTAAACACCTTTACCTCTCAAACCGTCATGGGAGAACTATTCCAACCTCTCCGCCCACTTTATTTCCACAAACAAAGTTAAGTTAGGACTTTATAATTAACAAGTGCGACTATGCAAAAAGGACAAAGCATTTAATCCAGTGACGAGACATATGCGACAAAAGTATAAACATAATACTAAGTAGTAAATAGCAGTTCGATATCGTAAGTAAAATACATTAAAAATAATGACTGAAAGTAAAAGATAGAATGTAAGTACAGCTTACGAATAAACAACGGTACATGAAATGTACAATATAATTCCGCAAGTGAATAATGTTCCATCTAGGTAGTTTTTACTAGCCTAAAAAAATTTTTAAAATTTTTTTCTCAATTTTTGGGGACATTATATCATGAAACAAGCTTACAATGTAATAAATTAATATTAGCATTAGAAATTTAAAAAAAAAAAATTAATAATAAAATATTATTTGATGTAATAAAATAATATTAATATTAAAATTTCAAAAAAAATAAAAAATTAATAATAATAAAATATGGATAACCTACCATTCATAATTTAGGAAAGTTAAGTGACCTATATCATCATTAATATATTTATCTAAAATTTAAAATAGAACTTTTTTTTAGATGTTTCACATATTTAAATTTTAAAAAATATTGACATTCAAAAACTAATTATAAATATAATCACATTTTCTTTAATCTTTATGAAAGTTTTCTTTAATGCATACATATTTTAAACTTAAACTTAGTTAAATTATGAAAACTTATAAATATGAAGGAATTTGCAGTTATGAAAATGACCAAAATAGATTAATAAATATGTTCATTCAAAGATTATTGCATTATTAAAGTTTATTGATAGATTAGTTGTTTTTAAAAAAAATTTACAAACCATGTATTTATAACCAAAAAAATGTAATTGTTATAATATGTTTTAAAGTCAAGATATTATAATTAAACAATTATCATCTAAAATCTCAATGATATGAAAAAGCTAATTAGCAAATCAAATGACACTAGTATCATTTAAAAAAGGTTAATCATTAAACTCATGTTGCGAATCCTTTATTATAAATATTAAGTATGGTACACTCATAAGCATTTCACACTTACATGTATTTAATAATTTAGGTTCTACTTTATTAATATAGTTATAGTTATTGTGTTATTTAAATTGATTCATAGTTTGATTTTTTTTCAAATATAAATTGATTAAAACTTATTTAATATTTTAATAATTTCATAAATGATTTTACTTTATGTAGTTGATGTGAAGTTCGAGTTATGACAATTTAATTTCTTTTATTAAAATATTGTTTTTAATTTATATGAATAAATATTTTAATTTCATCTTTGTTTAAACTTTTATTATGATGATGATGGTTAAGGTCCACTCAAACCAAACTTTGGTTTATAGGACCTAAAGAAATGAATTATTTAGTTTTTTTAAAATTGTATTCCTATGCTCAAAGAGCTTGAAGAGATGCGTTTCAAGTTCACTATAATTTTGGCATGTTAAAAGGCTAGGAAGGTCGGTATTGCAACAAAGATTATGAAACAGAGATTTAATGACAGTTGTACACACGGCACTCTAAGAGAAAGTGATTTTCATCCTCAATGTTTATGTGTTCTCACAGAGATGGAAGATCCTTTCCACCCATGGTGTTTTAGGAACTTCCCAACGACGAGTTTCACTATGTAGCTCATGAGAGTTTGTTCTTATCTTGGCTATATTAATTTTTTTCTTTGAATTAGTTAAAAGAGAGATACTTTTGATCTTCTAGAGTAGGGTTGATGACCTCCTTATAATATCTTAACTTTCTTCTAGCCACTAAATCTTTCTCACACCACATTTTCTCTTTAAAATTAGAAGTAACAATATTTTTAATGTTATTAATATTTTGCAATGCAACATTTTCCTCGATCTCCCAATGGTTTAACAAGGCCCTCATATATTTATACGAACCTTGCTTGAGCCTTAGGTGAATTTGGTTGGAATTTAAAGCTAGCTTAAGAAGTATATGGTCTCCCATGTTATTGATTTTGTGCTTATACAATAGGAGCCTAGACATATCTAGGCTTTCGATAGGGGAGAGACCCACTTCTAAAAGGAGATCATGATAGGGTGTATTGCTTGTAATTTTGAAGTTATACGTTATAAAATGCTTCTCGATTTGCTCAATCTTTCTTCAGGACTCTCTAGAGATGCTGCATCCCCAAACCTCACACCCATACAAGATAACATGAGTGACTAAAGTTTCAAAGAGGAGCTTCTTTTTATCCCACATCACAATGTTTGTTGCTTTACAATTATTTTGAAGACCAAAATAAGCTTTCCACCCATCATTAATCATTTTCTTAATGCTATAGTTCCACTTGAGCTTGTGATGGATATCAATTCCTAGGTATTTGTAAGAAGACACTCCCTCCAAGTTGGTATTGTCATACACAAAATTAACATAAGTGTCCTTCTTGGATTTGATAATCAAAACTTTTGTTTTGTTAGTGTTAACACTCATACCCATGGTAGAGCAGAAATCCTTAAGAAGACCAAGAATCTATAACATGTTAAAATATATATAAGTGTCTTTAAATTATTAAGAACAATTATTAATTTGTATTTTTATTTATTTTTATAAATTAATTTCTTTATTTTTATTATTTTAGTTTTGAAAATAATTTGATTAATTACATTAATTAATTTATTATGATAATTTAAAACAAAATTAAATTTTAATTAAATTATTGATATTAATTTTTAAATCTATAAATATTAAATGAAATTTGTTTGATAATTTAAAATAAATTTACATTTAAATGGAAATAATTTTAATCAATAAAATTAATTTTAAAAATATATAAATAACATAAAATATAATTAAAATTAATTATTACAATTTCATTTCATGATTTAAAATAATTTTATATCTAGATTGCAATAATTTAACTCAAATTAACTAATATAAAAAATAAATAAATAACATAATAACGTATTTTAATTATTAATATTATTAAATAATTAAACATATTTTAATTATTGATATTAGTTTGAGGTTTAATGAATAATATTTCACTAAGTAGTTATCAACTTAATAATAAGCAAACTATCAATTTTATATTATTGTTTTATTTTAAGGTGATATTTAAGTAATTTTTTTTAATTGAGAAAAATATATAGAGAGAATAGTGATTATATTTTTTATTTATTTCAAAAAATAATATTAATATATATAATTGTTTTTAAGAAAATAAACTAGTTTATCTTGAATCATAAAGATTTTCATTTTACATTTTAATTTTCAATTTAAATAGAAACTAAACTATACTTATACTATGATAATTAAAAATTAAATGATAAAAACTTATTTTTAAAATTATAAATTTAAATTTTTATAAAGGTTATTTGAAATAATTTGAAAAGATTAATTATTAATTGTAAAATAAAATTTTAATTCTAATAATAACCATAATTAAATTAGAAACTAGAACATAATAATTAAAACATAAATTCTAATAACTTATTTTTAAAATTATAAATTTAAATTTTTATAAAAGTTATTTGAAATAATTTGAAAAAATTAATTGTTAATTATAAAATTAAATTTTAATTTTAAATTTAAATAATAACCATTATTTATATAAAATAATTTAAACGTTGGTAACAAAATGAAAATCTACAAAGTAGACTTTTAATTATTAAAAATTATCATTTTCATTTCATGCTGTGAGGTTAATGCGGGTTTATAAAAAAAAATTGTTTTGTGTGCAAAAATTCAAACAAATGAAATAGGACAGCAAAGAGTGCCTTCCATGCACCTAGCTATTACATCCTCAAAATATATGCTTTAACATATGCCACACGTCATAGAATCTTATGATTTTGGTTTGATAGGTCTAATCACACCTTACGTCATAGAATCTTATGATTTTGGTTTGATAGGTCTAATCACACCTTACGTCATAGAATCTTATGATTTTGGTTTGATAGGTCTAATCACACCTTGTGGGGAAGTATTGCTGGGTTTCTCTTGCATATTTCCATATGAAACCACACCTTTATGATTTATAATATATATATTTAAATTAATATATTCAAGATAAGAACGAACTTTAATGACTTTTATAGTGAAATATGTAGTTGGGCAATTCTCTGTGTGAATATGAACATTGAGGATGGAAACCACACATTACATCTAAGTTTCATAATCTTTTTGTTATAATCCTAGAGGCTTCTTTCCAAGTTCTTTGAGCATAGGAATACAATTTTAAAACAAACTAATTCTTTTCTTTCAATTGGCTAAACCAAAGTTTGGTCTTACTAGAAGTTAACCACCACCACCATCATCAATTTAATATTTATTTAATATTAAATATATCTTTAAAAAATCTTATTATATAATAAAATCTCATATTCAGTTATTGCAATTTGAGCTATTTGAATCTTTCAAACTATATGATTTAAATAAAACGAAATGTGCATTCTACTTTATTTTAATCACTTGAAATAATAATAATTGTGCAAAAGTGTACGTTTTTCAGCTGAACAATGTAAAAATAATTTGTTCTTAGTTGATATAACTATTCTGTACTTTTATTAAGGTAAATAATAATTACACACTGTATGTAGCAACTAGCAGAGCAGCATTAATTGATATATATTTAAGATTATGCAGATTATGCGTTTGCTATCGATCTCGAACAGTCCAGAAATATTAATAAAGAGCATCGTTGAAATTTCAATGTCCACCAAACGTAACCCTACTTCAATCAGGCTATTCTGACAGGTTGATCACATTAATATTCTGTACCCTAATTGATTTAAATGCGCCACGGGATGCTGAAAATATTTTATAAAGTCGCTGAAATTTTCTAGTACTTCAGCTACAAATATAAGTGCGCTTAATTTCTCAACTGGATTTGGTATATATTTTCAGTCTATGTCAGGTGTGATCTTCTGTAAACTAATTGATTTAAATCTGCCAATCTGTTTTTGGCTGTTGTCTTTAGGAGTGGTTACATTGTATTAAGAGTTACTACATTGTATTAACTTAAATTTTTACAGAAATTGTTTAAAGGGTAGTTTTCAGTGATTGGAATTATATAATCTGAATATCCCAACGGTAAGAGGATTTTGAATCCATTTTTACAATAAAAATTACAATTTTATCATTTGAAAATCTTATTTTCAACAACAAATAGTGTTGCCACAAAACTTGTCTAAAACAAAGTACAAATAATCTAGAAATTAACCCAACTCCCACTAAAACCCTAAATATTACATCTACCATAATAAAACTAACGAGTATAAATTTTGTTTAACTTGAATTACATACATATCCAACTAAAGTTTGGATGAAAGTAAAATTTTTGGCTCATCATTGCTGTAAATAATTGGAAAACCATCAACTTATTGGCTTTTTAAAACTTCGGTGACTCATGTGAGCGTCACTGAGGGGGACAATGTTAAAAGAATTCACCATTTTAAGGTATATTCAGAGGGATTAATGATGTGAGAATAACATCCATAACATGTTCAGATTTTTTGATCTTATATTACTATTCTATTACTCAAATAAAATTATTCTATCACCTAATTTTAATAATTTTAACCAAATTTGGGATCTTATATTATTATTCTATTACTCAAATAAAATTATTCTATCAACTAATTTAGTATAAAACTATTATATCACCCAAATTTGGTAGTCTTTTGTTGTACTTTTTATGGAAGTTGCACTATAAAGTGTTGGTTTATGAGTGTTTTATATTGATTCTATTTAAAAATTTACATAGTGGTTTTAAGCCAATCAGATTCTTGACTTTTAAGAGAATATGTATAGAGTTGATGTGATATTATAAGAAGTAATTTGTATATTTTGCTTATTTAGATTTTCTAATAGTGTACACAAGTTTCAACTTCCATTTTGGTTTTAACTTTAAATTTTTTTAAATAGTAATACAAGCTTTTTCAAAAAGTGATTAGCACACAATCTGCTAAACTAAATTGAGATATGTGCTCTTAAATTATATAGAACATAGATTATAGTAATAAAACATATATCTTAAATTAAATTTTGAAATAGCTTATATTTAAAGATGTATGTTTATTATTTTAAAATTGTTTTTAGTAAAGGCATATAACTATTATTGCCTTGTTATTATATCCACATTCCAATAACTTGATGTTATATTATAATTATGAATGTTTTATTATATGATATTTGATAATTTTAATAGTTTCTTACTTAAAAGCCTAGAAAAATCTCTTTGTTTTAATTTAGTCATACTTTGGAGTGTTATGAGTGGTCATAACTTGGTGTTAAAAGGCTTTTATTGATCAAATTATTTTATTGATCAAATTATTTTAAGAAGGTTTTGAATATTTCAATATACATTTGTAACTTTATCCATGCTTTATTAATAGTTGCTAATACTTAGATTTCTCCATCTCTATTTCAACTTTTAAAGGCATAGAGTATTGGTGCACTTCTTTATTGTTTTAAAGTTATGCATAAATAATACATTATTATAAGTTTCAAATGTTTCATATCTATTTTACGTTTAAACTATAAATAATGTACAATTGTTACATTAAAAAATTTAAAACCATTACATTAAATAATTTTTAAAAGTAATTTCACTTGTTTGTTATTGATATAGTTATACCATAAATTCACATGATCTTTGTTGGCCTTCACCATCTTTAAACAAATTGATGTAGTAAATGCAACATTTTCCCATTAGGTTGGAAGCATATATGATCTCCTTGATGTAGATGATGGATGGATAGTATTAGCATGTCAACATATTAAAGAGAAGGAAGACTAATCAGATTACTCTCACACACCTATAAAATCCATAAACAAATAAACAAATTCCTTTACTCTATTATTTAGTTCATGTTGTCATAACATATAAATGTTGGTCACCAAGTAATATATTTGCTGTCATAGTAAATATGCCTATAAATTATAATTTGCATCGATTCTATGTTTCATTTCCACGTTAAGCCACTTGTGGCATTGCAATCATGTGATGATGACCCTATAGCAACTTACCAAGATGATGTTTTCAGAACTTCTATGATTAATTTAAAGTTTGGGTTGCTAAGGACCTAAGCCCCAAAAGCTAAGGCTTAGTCCTATATTTTCCTCCACCCTCTTATTACAAGTTGGAAAGGGTGTAATACAAATTTTAATAAAGGTTTATTTATATGTATGGGAACCCTAGCGCATGTGTTGGTTAAAGGTTTGAGTAAAGAGTTTTGGAATATGATGATAAACATCATAGTCATGACCCTAGCCTCAACATTACACATAATGTTTGATATGTTAGGAAATGGCATGCACTATAATTTGAAGTAAGATACAAGGGTGTGCTAGCACATAAAAATTTAAGTTTTGATGCCAAGGAATTAAATCTTCCTTGGCTGCGAGTTGAAAGCGCAATTAGGCGCATTCAATGGAAAGTTTAAATGCATGCAAATGTGGTCTAAGAAGGATCTCAACCCTTCTACTTGGTGTGATCTCGTGCAAGGGTTTTTCCAAGGGTTTAAACATGTTTTTACTATGTCTGTGGGTTTTAATTCTGCATTTGTTTGGTCAGTAACTGTTCTATGGGAGACAACTCGATCATTGATGGTTGCTTGCACTATCTCTCTCTGGCTCCTTGTAGAGTCAATTAATGATTTTTTTCCACTTGTTTGTGAGGTTTACTTGAAGATGCTTATTAGTGAAATGGCTGCCATTATGGCCTCGGCTTATGTGTTTGTCACACTTAGGCAAGGCACAATTCTTTCTTCGAGATTTTGCGAAAACTTATAGCCTTCCATGCCCTTTCTACGTAAGATATTTAAAGTCTCTGCAAGTTCTTGTTCTTGGTTTTGTTAGATGTCTTAAAAGAAAAAATGAAAATGATTTCAGTTCTAACTCAAAGTAATCTATTATCATGTAGAAATAGGAGAGATAAGGGGAAAATGGGAGGAGTCGATCCCTGGACCTCTTTTTGATTGTTTAGTGTAAGTTTGAAACTGAAAGTTGATTTGCTTGTTCAAATCAAATTTTAAGGAAAACTCTAACTTTCTTCTTCTGTTGTGCAGGTGGACTTCAGGTGGCTATAAAATATTTCAATCAAATTCTAGCTTCAATTTTCTAGCCCATGCTTCGTTTATTCGGGTAAGTGTTTTTACCTTGTCATACTTATGCAAAAATATTCAAGTTACAGGTTACCATTACATATTTGTAACAATGTATTGAGGTTGAATGCATGTTGGTTAACCTTGCCCAACAAGAGTGATGACAGGGTCACCTCCTCTCAAGCCTCCTTCTTCTCTGCCAAAGGTGAGGAAATTCCTCCAATTTTGTTTAAATTGAATGAATGTAGACTTAACTTTATTACTAGAAATCATACTAGCACTCCTTAGTTGTTTTATGTGTGTGTATCCCCTGGTGTGGTTGTGTTTGGTCTACACCAATGGATCCTTCGACAGTCACATGGTAAGGTTAAATTAAAAAAAAAATAGGTTACAGTGGTTCCCCACTGGGTTTGCATCCCACAAGTCGATAGGGTTGTCACCACTACTGCGAAGATAAGTTATGATATTTTATGTAAACCCTTATGGGTCTGCACTAGTTTAGAAAAAAAGGCTTCTCAACCTTTCGAGTTTTTAAAGTGTCATCATGCCATCCTATTTGAATGTACATTTTGTTTATTCTTAACAATGGATTCCATTTAATGGGATTACAACCATAATATATCTATTAGTTGGAAACTTGTTGATAAAATTCGAATGCTATTTTTAGATTCAAATGTGTTGAATAATATTTTGGACATAGCCATGTATCACGGGGTATGGATACCCATGAATAGAGACTGTACGTTTAATTTGAATGAATAATATTGTTTTACTCCATAATTAACTAGATTTGTTTGTTGTTTGACTTTTTAATCAGATTTGCAAGCCAGACATTTATTAGTTGTTTGTAAAAGAGTCTAAGTTAGATTTAGTCCCAAATAGATATGATTACCCAATTGGAAGTAATCGCATATTTGATTTATACTGAGTTAGAAAGTCGATCAAAATATCCTCGATTAAGTGTTTAAGTGTTGAAGCCTTTCGGCTCTATTTATGATAACTTATGTGACTTTGAGTGGTATCTTCGTTTATTGTTTATACTCTTGCTTCATTATTGGGGTTAATCGAATTGTTGTTTAACTATAGGTATTATTGAAACATAGTTTTTAAATGTGAATAAGTTATGAGTAATATATTCTACAAACATACTATAAACTCTTTACGAAAATCCCTTGGCTCCTAGGCAATACGATTAGTTGAAAATACGTTTAAAATGTTTTTAAGAGAAGAGATGCAAACATACTTTAAAATATTCCATGAGATCTATAATACATTTGTTAAGATTCTTAGTTAGGATTAACATTAGATCCACTCTAATCCGGGTATGGAATCCCAAACAAAGGTTATTTGAAATATAACTATGAAAAATAAATCTATGATTCTTTTACTAATAAAAAACAATTTATATCAAATCATAACATGAAAATAGGAAAAGGTTAGGAACAAATGCATAGTATAATTTACTATAAAAATGTATTTACTATTCATGTATATACTCAATTTAGAATTTAACAATAGTTAAACATATAAGAAATAGAAAGCGGAACGTGACACCACTGTCGAGAAAAAAGAATTGAAGCTACTATTCCTCCCAACCAACTCCTAGAGAAGCCAAGTCTTACTTACTCTAGAACCCCCAAAACTGTTTGTTGAGCCACAAGGACAAAATCCAATCAATGTGACATCTCTTGCATTAACAGAACAATTCCTCGTCCATTGCGAGCATCCCACTTGCTTGATGGATATACTAATATATAGTATTTTTCCTAGAACTTAGTCATTTATGAGCCTCTTTCTCTTTAGCACCCACAAGGAGTCTTGACGTGATTTTGGGGAAGATGCCTCCTGCATCACTTGAATTCTCACTCAAAAGCTTTCACCACTTGTCTTTTCCCCTTGTGAGTTAACAAACACTCTTTCAACAACTACTTCATTTCGGATTCCTCTCAGTATATTTAGTTATTAAATAAATAATCCATCCATTTTGAATTTCTTGTCAAAATATTTTTAATAAGGAAAAAAAATATTCCAAGTATTATAACTATCATTTATTTGGTGTGTTACAATTACTATTTAAAAATGTTGACCTAAAAAATTACAAGATGATTAATTTCACATACCATTTTTTTATGCCACAAATTGCTATACATTCTTTAATATGGTTGAGTTGGTGTAAGGTGTTTAACGATGATTTTAATCTAAAAAAGTATGGGTTCAAATCCCACTCTCAATATTCTTTTTGTATCAAGATGGGTGCGTGTTCTAGGTACCAAACAATAAATTTTTGGTCATTGAATGAAGGCATGGGTTTAAATCTTAGTTCTGGCCATTGAGTGAGGGTATGGGTTTAAATCTCACTTTTGACTAAATCTTATTTAAATGTTAAATGCATGGATAAATTAAAGACATTCCTCCTTGATTTTAAATGAAATCAATAAAAGGGAATCTAAATGCACAACTAAATCAAAGGCATTCCTCCTTTATTTTGAATGAATCAAAAGGGAGTCTAATTAAACACTTCCCAATGGAATACATGTTCAATATTTGATACCCTAAGCTACATATTATCTCTATAATAACATATTGGTATGTAAGGTTTCATTCCATATTAATACCTTTTTTTGACAATTCATTCCATATTAATACCTTTTTTTGACAATTCATTCCATATTAATAATTACTATTTCTCTTTTATTTGCATTTTTTTTGCTGCTAGAGATGGTTTATAGGCCCTTCAAGTTAATTACTCATCCATATCCCTACCCCTCCCACAAATTCCTCATCCCTTAGTACTACCCCTCCCATGGCTTGAATCATTCTACTTGAGTTGGTTTTGTTACTTATATATTTTGTTTATAGTGTACTCTCCTTGGATTTGTTTTTGTCGATTATTCTCCTTGGATTATTATAGCTTCAACACTAATCCATCTCTTCGAGAAATTTATTCATTTATTCCTTTAATACAAGTTTCATGGAATATCATGTAAAACGTTAACTTGTTATTCATTAATAAAATGAATATTAGAGATAACTAAGAAACAAAAACCACAAAAACAATCAAGGTTAATGTAATATCCCTCTACTATTTCAATTCTTCTACAATAGAAAATACAAAGGTAAATGGCTCAAGTTTATCGCCTTCACGGTAACGCATTGTAAGTAATGTTGTGTAAATTTCCTAAATTGTTATTTTATTTAGTAGACTTAAGAGACTAAAGGAATTGACTCAACTAAATGATGGGGAAACAAATCCACTAGGGGCAGAGTTGAGTAGATTGGAAGCCATGAGGATCTAAGTTTCTGATGACTGAAGTCATCTCAGTGTTCTAGGAACTGGAAGCAAAGTGAACTATGGGTGTTCACTTGAGGGCCTAAGTTGTAGTTTTCTGTTTGAACAAAGAGTAATTGTCCACCGAAAGTTAATAGTGAACTTTTATGTCTTATTTTTTAGAATAAAGATACGCAATTTATTAAATAATGTCTTAAGTTATGATAATTCTAAGCTAAGAATGTTTTAAGTAAAATCAGTCTTAAGTAGATTAATTTGCTAATTGTCGGCAAGCAAGCAACGAACTCCTATAATCTTGTTTATTAGAGTTAAAATTTATTCCTTATTATATTAAATTATTATCATAATGGGATGACCCTCATATTTATGGAATAAATCCTCAAAGAGACATAATTCGACCTTCTGATAAGAAATAAAGTTTTTTATTTCAAAAGAGACAAGACTATATTATTGTCACGTTAGAAAATGGTAGAAACATATATATATGTAGATATACATTTGTATTTTTAAAAAATGGCATTCTTATATTAATATGCATATTTTATAGTAAATAAAGAACATTTTAATATATATATATATATTTTGAGAGATATGTTAAGTGAACTTAGTAAAGAGACCACCCCTCTTTTGATGTATGGACAACAATTAGATTTCAAAAGAACCATTCACAAAATAGTTAAGGTTACCTCTTCTTGAGTGAAATCAGTTTGATATCACTCAATAAGGGAATCCGGGGAAGATATTTTTTTAAGTCTTATGTTTTGGGGGAGAGGCCTACAATGAAAGGTGGGAGGATTTTTTAGGAGACCCAATGTTGATAGGACGATGAAAGATAAGTCAAGGGTCTCAAGCCTCCTCTTCTAAGTATTTTGTCTTTTGCAAATTAATTACAGTATCTGAAATTCTTATATTTTTTTGTTGCTCCTGCACATTGATGAGTTTGAAATACCCTCTCCCTCCTAGATAAATATCCCTTTCCTTTATTATTTTACTTAATCACACATATTGATGCTTATACTATGAAGTAGATGGAATAACTGCTTAAAGAGAGGTCCTAATTAAGGATCTTGTTTCTTTTTATTTTGAAAATACAAAAATAAGTTTTTCTTTTGTGGGCTTCATCTTTCAGTCTTGAAAAGAAAAGAAAAGTAGAAGTTTGCATTTGCATTTTGATTTCTCTTTCGTTTAGTCATTTTGTTTCTGCATTCAAGTCAAAACACCATTGGTTTAACCTCGTCTACCTTTGAGTAATCAACAACACTTAAAAAGAACGTTTAATATCTAAAATATATTAGTAGCATTTTCTTTCTAGGGATGACACACACTAGTCTAGGCTAGTGTTTTGGATTAGGGACATCTTTAACTACCTAAAATTTTAAACTCAAACCTAGTTTTTTTTTATTAGGAAATCCAATTTTATAAAGAAAGACATCAAAAATATCCTCTAACATAGGATTCAAGCACAAGTTCATGTGATACTGAGCTGTGGATATACCCCTCCTATACTCGATAGAGCATACATAGAGTTGTTGCAGATTTTGGGACTTACTTAGTACCTCCTTGCAGCCCCGTGTGGTTCCTGGTAATATTTTAGTTTCAGTCTTAGCTACCCTACCCATGTGCATTGACTGGACTGTGAATGTTTCACTGGAATTTCTTTGTGATTTTGGTAGCCTTAGTATGTTATCTTCTAAGACTCTACACGGGTGACAATGGAAGGTTATTTCCATTGTACCAATGGCATATGTGGGAGGAAACCATGTGTGATAATTTGGGAGGGTGGTTGGTGATTCAACTTCTTGCACCTAGATAACTCATATCGAGAACCCAGGTAACTGTCCTTCTCCCTTCACTAGTTAGTTATGGGCCCTCACCATCCCAGAATCTCCTTTGGAAGGTATCTTTGTGTGTTTGGTTTGATACTTCGGTTTTTTCTGCTAGTGGTGTGCTCTTTGTGAAGTTGGTTTCCATTTGACCTCAGAATTTGTCTTCTTGTCAAAAACTATGGTTAATACCCCTACGGACACCAACCAAAAGACCCCCTTGCCAAGGGATTCATGTACTTTTCCTTTTACCATTAGAGGAAATTTCAACCCAAAATGGGCCTTTTAACTTTTCACCCAAATTCCATGTCATTATGCATTAGCCAATCAAATTGCTTTAATAGTCAAACACCGTATAGGTATTAAACAATATTTTATTACATAATCTCATAATAATGGAATATTTTAATATTATAATTTTCTTGGAGAGTGAAATAATATCTGCCCAAGGTGCCCCAAATTGTCTTGGAAAGCGAAATCCACTATGCACGCCTTCTCCACATATTGGAGAGTTATTAATGGATCAAAACATGTTGACCACATTAATTACATTATTATTTTTTTAATTAGATAGAGGTTTTTTTTATACATAAATTTGTGGGTTTATTACCTACCACAATATTCACGGCACCAACATTTTTTTTATAAATATTGAAATATATAAAATATAAATAAAAAATTATTTGAAAATAGATTTATTACCTACCACAATATCAACTGCACCTACAATTTTATATATATATTGAAATATATAATGATATATATAAAAAACATATTTCAAAATATATAAACATAATTAGAAAAAAAAAATTTAACCATGTCCTTATGAGTTTATTATATGTTATATAAAAATTTATTAAAAAATATAAAAATATATAAAGATATATATTAGTAATTAAATGTGGTGTTTTTTAAGCCAAAGATAAACATGACCGATATTTTTATATATATACTTAACTATATAAAAAAAT
Source organism: Pseudotsuga menziesii (assembly GCA_001517045.1). Lineage (NCBI taxonomy): Eukaryota > Viridiplantae > Streptophyta > Pinopsida > Pinales > Pinaceae > Pseudotsuga > Pseudotsuga menziesii. Next base: position 6,851 of record LPNX011031431.1, on the reverse strand, counting down.
TACTATTAACATATTAAAAAATATATAAATCTATATAAATCTATATTTAAGTAAACCCTACAACTTACTTCTTTTTTAACTACTCTAATGGTTAACATTAAGTTCATTAAGTTGTTTATTTATTTTTTTATTAAATACATATACCTAGGTGGAAAATTTCTAATTTCAGTAAAAGTTTTTTACAATAGAAGCCGGCCAATGCTGTGCACATCAAAATTTTGCAAATCAAAATTTTGAGAGATGCCCGCCAATGCTGTGAACATCAGAGACACCAGTGAATGCTCTTGTTCAAACATCTTCATTACTGATATCACTGGAACATTTTACCTCACCCATTGAGAAATATCTTCATGCTGGATTAAAAGCTGAGCGCATTCTATGGAGTAATGGGGCTGGGATTGCATGGGCCGCATGGGATGAGCATCTGCTGGAAACGATAGAGAGCCAGATCTGAAATACAGCTCAACCAGAGCAAAAGCAGCATTAAGGGAGCATTATCAAAACAACCCAGCAAGCCATCTGCGAACATTCAGTGAAGTTTGGTCCTTTTATTCATTGGTCTACTGGATAGGTATCATTCTTAGGTAAATCCAATACTGAATGATCTTATGTTAAAAATTTGGGCAAAACAGAAGTAAAATTTGGTATCTCCTCTTTTATGTAACAATTTTGTTCCTAAGAGTCTTTATTATCCATTATCTGAGTGTGGTTTGCTCTGACCCTGTGGTTTGTGCATTTCTGATTTTGAAGAATTTCAGATCTGGTCACCTTACATGTTGCTCTTGATTCACTGGGCGTGTAGATTGAGGAGAAATGTAGAAAACCGCACAGCATTAAATAAAAATACCCAATACTCCTGTAGCAACTCATTTTCTTCCCAATGATCACAATAATGGCTCAGGTGCAAATCTAATCTGATACACAGGGTTGGAATTTCAAATGGCGGACACCCGTCAAAACTCCCGGTAACAAACAAAATGTGAAACATTTTCTGTATTCCAAGCCAGATTTTGACGGTCTAGGAAAAAAATTTGCTATATTTGACGAGTAAATTGACCCATGATGGGCATTTACCCGTCAAATTCCATCCCTGCTTCACTTCCAACGGCCTGATAGAAAGAAGAAACGAGATCAGCTATAAGTTCAATACGCAAATTTACATAATAAGCTGAAGGAGCATTATTCTTACCGGCATAAGTTGAACCAAGAGTATTTCCATAAGCTGAAGGAGCATTATTCTTCCCAGCTTAATAAGCACCAATTTAAGTAGCCTCCTCATTTCCAGCCTCAGTTCCAGGATAAGTTCCATCCGCATTTGCATTATCAGTTGAAGGATCAGTAGCCCAAGCATCACCAGTAAAAGTAAAATCGGTATTATTATTCCCAGCATAAGTTCCAATATAATTCCCATCATAACAAGAAATGAAATTATTTGAAGCGGTTCCATCATCAGGAGAACCGGGCTAGCCTCCTTAGTTCCCAGAGCATTTCTAGGATCATTCCCAGAGCGGCATTTCAGATCATTTCCAGTAACACCTGAATTCCCAGGATTATTCCCAGTGATACCTCTTCCTCAAGGGTGCCCCACATGATTTCTCAACACTGGAACTGCCCTTTCTTGCTCCCACGTGATGACAGAGACAAATATAAAGTTGAGGCTTTTTTCATAATGTAATTAATTATGCATCGTCCCCTTTATTAATGCGGGTAGCTCTTATATTTAGTCAGACGGTTCTGGTCACCTTACATGTTGCTCTTGATTCACTGGGTGTGTAGATTGAGGAGAAATGTAGAAAACCGCAGAGCATTAAATAAAAATACCCAATACTCCTGTAGCAACTCGTTTTCTTCCCAATGATCACAATAATGGCTCAGCTGCAAATCTAATCTGATACCCAGGGTTGGAATTTCAAATGACGGACACCCGTCAAAACTGCCAGTAACAAACAAAATGTGAAACGTTTTCTGTATTCCAAGCCAGATTTTGACGGTCTAGGAAAAAATTTTGC
>LPNX011031428.1:315296-361501 GCA_001517045.1 Pseudotsuga menziesii | reverse complement strand
AAAAGTGCCTGTTAGGAAAAATGAAATTTGACATAACTATGCAAATTTTCGATACATAAAAGTTATATATTCGGAAAGGTGATTCAAATTCCTACATTTCAAGTTTTTTACTCAATGCAAGATATTTTGCATAAGTATCTCAAAAAATCCAAGTAAGTTGAGGGATGCCTGATTTTTCAGGTTTCTATTGCATCTAAGGCGCCAAAAAGGTCCATCATCTTCTTGCACTCACCCATATTACTTTCCAATTCCCAGGTGGCTTCCTCTGGACTAAGGTGCTTCCATTGCACCTTCACCTGACCAATGGTGCGGTTCCGAAGTGTGATCTCCCTCCACCCAAGGATACAGTCTGGTTCCACCAAAAAATATCCTTCTAGTTCCACCTGTACCTCATTCCAGTTAACAACATGAGTATCATCATGAACATATTTCTTTAATACAGAAATGTGAAAAACATTATGTACTCTTAAATTCGGTGGTAATGCTAATTGGTAAGCTACTTGTCCAATCCTTGACAGTATTTCAAATGGACCATAGTAACGAGGTGCTAGTTTTGCACAACTACCCAATCTCAAAGAGCTCTTTTTGGGTCTCACCTTGATGAACACATGTTCACCTACCTAAAACTCCTTTGGAGTTCTTTTAAGGTATGCTTGACTTTTCTGTCGATCCTGCACAATTTTCAGACTACCTTGTACTTGCTTTACAATTTATTCCATTTCCTTTAATATTTCAGGACCTAATACTAATATATCCACCGGATTACTCCAAGATATAGGAGTATTACATTTCCTTCCATACAAGATTTCGAAAGGACTAAATCTGGCCGATGCTTGATAATTATTATTATAAGCAAATTCTACCAGATGTAAATAATCCTCCAATTTACCAAGCTGGTCTTTCACATATATTCTTAGTAAATCTTCTAGTACATGGTTTACTCTTTGAGTCTATCCATCTGTTTGAGAATGGAATGAAGTACTAAAATTTAGTGTATTGTTTAATCCTTTGAACAAATATTTCCAAAAGTTACCTGTAAATTTAGGGTCTCTATCTGAGATTATAACTTTCAGTATTCCATGCAGTTCAAAAATTTGCTTTAGAAAGATATCAGCTATGTTTGTAGCTTTATACGTAGTTTTAACAGGTATAAAGTGGGTTGCTTTACTTAATTTATCGACCACTACCATGATAGAATCATTTAAATTCTGATTTTTAGGTAGTCCAGTAACAAAATCGAGACTAATTATCTCCCATTTTCAGCTAGGAATGGGCAACGATTGAAGTAATCCAGCTGGGTGTTGATGTTCAGTTTTAACCTGCCGACATTCAAAACACCTAGCGATATACTCAGCCAGTTCAGTCTTCATGTTTGGCCAAAAATATTCTTTCCTTAACATAGTTATAGTCTTTTGATAACCTGGATGACTTGAGTATGGAGTTTTATGGATTTCATCTAAAATTAATAACTTAACTTTAGGTACATTAGGTACATACATTCTATCTTTATACAATAAAAATCCTTTTGCATTCAAACTGTATCGTTTACTTAAGCTTTATGTTAGATTTTCTTTCGTTTTAGCTTGTAAGTTTTGGTAAATTTCATCTTGTTCTACCCCCACTTTAAGATGTTCATCTAGGTCTATCGTATAAGTGTTGATAACTGCTGTAAAGTTCAACCTTGCATTCCTACTTAATGCATCAGCAACTTTATTTTCTTTCCCTTTAATGTGTTGAATTTCGAAATCATACTCACTTAGAAAATCTAGCCACCTAGCTTGTTTGGCATATAGATTAGGCTGATCTAACAGATATTTTAGTCCTTTATTATCGGTCATTAAAATAAATTTTTCTACCAATTAGATGATGATGCCACATCTTTAGAGCATGCATAATAGCATCTAATTCCAAGTCATAAGTTGCATAATTCTTTTCATGAATTTTTAATTTCCTAGACTCATAGGCGATAACATGCCCTTCTTGTGTCAGAACACCGCCTAAACCATCATTGCAGGCATCAGTACACACTACAAATTCTTTATTTGGATCAGCTATTCTTAAAATAGGTGCACTGGTTAATAAAGTTTTTAACTTTTTAAAGCTATCCTCACATTTCTGGTTCCAATCAAATTTCTTTCCTTTCTTCTGCAAAGAAGTTATCAGATTCGCGATTCTCGAAAAACCTTCAATGAACCTCCGGTAATAATCGGTAATTCCCATGAAGGATCGAACATCAATTACATCCTTAGGAACCGACCAATCTTCGATCACCTTTATCTTTTTGGGATCCACCGAAATCCCTTCCTTAGTCACCACATGACTTAGGTATTGAATTTTATTCTCAAAGAAATCACATTTACTAAACTTTGCAAAGAGTTGATGATCTCGTAGCTCTTGCAATTTTTTTTTAAATGTTCTTTATGTTCTTCTTCATTTTTTGAATAGATTAATATGTCATCGATAAACATGACCACAAACTTATCTAGATACTTATGCATAATGTTGTTCATTAAATACATAAAAACAGCTGGGGCGTTAGTAAGCCCGAATGGCATGACGACAAATTCGTAATGGCCATATCGAGTTCTAAAAGCTATTTTAAATATGTCTTCATATTTAATCCTAACTTTATGATATCCATACCTTAAATCAATTTTCGAAAACACTGTGGCTCCACATAGTTGATCAAATAGATCATCTATGCGAGGCAACGAGTATCCATTTTTAATAGTCATCTTATTCAACTGATGGTAATCTATGCAAAGTCACATGGTTCCATCCTTTTTCTTAATGAAAATGACAGGTGCCCCCCAGGAAGACACACTAGGTCGAATATACTTCTTGTCAATAAGTTCATTTAATTGTGACTTTAGTTCATTAAGTTCAAGTATGTTCATTCGATAAGGGGCCTTTGAGTTGGGTATTGCACCAGGTACCATCTCAATGGTAAAATCTAGTTCCCTTTTCGGAGGTAGTCCCAGAATTTCTTCCGGAAATACATCAACATATTCTCTTAAAATTGGTATGTCTTCCAATTTTAATTTGTCTGTCTTATTTAGATTTTCCTCATCAGTTATTGTTATTGCATAAGCTTTACAACCCTTCCTAGCAGCTCTCTTAAGCTGCAGAGCAGAAATCTGCCTTATGGTGGTTCTTCTAGGGATTCCCTTTACATTTATTGATTTCCCATCATTATTTATACACGTAAAGGTTTTATCATAACAATTTAAAATCACCCTATGTTGCTCTAACCAATCCACACCGATTAGTAAGTCATAAGAACCAAGAGGTAGTACATTAAGCTTTACCACAGTTTTAAATTGATCCATGACTACTGCAAACAAGTTACCTTCCTTTTAGCACCAGTGGCTAACTGAACCAACCAAGAATTTTCAAATTTTTCAACATGCAGCTTACATTTTTCTACCAATTTAGGTGAAATATAACTAAGACTAGCTCCTGGATCAATTAAAATAGCTATAGGGGTTTGGTTTATTGTACCTTCTACTTCCACCATGGAAGTTTGATATTCTTCATGTCGATTCTCCAAGGCTGCATTGATTCTGGGCATAGTCCTCACTAAATCTCCAACAGTCATTTCCTCCTGTATGGTATGAATATTATTGACAGTCTTTTTTTGATTAAGACAAACTGAGGCATAATGTGGGCCATTACACTCCCAGCACTTTATAGGTTCTTTGTGTAATTACCATGATTATTAGAAGATTATTTACCCTTTGGATTGTTCTGATTACTTGGTAAATTATTCTTATTCCCTTGGAAATCCTTGTTAGGAAAATTTCTGGCCTTATTGTTTTTAGAATTCCGGTTGGGCACAAATTCTTTCTTCTTTTGATCATAATGGTTGTTATTCTTCTTGTCCTTCCAGTTGGCCATGCTCTCCTTCTTTCGATTTTGTTCATAACAGAAATTGGCTTTCCTCATAGCTTCTTATAGAGTTTTTGGATTGTCATATTCAATCCTATCCTTGATGTGATAAGGTAAACAACTGAGGAATCGATGTACCTTCGGTTTTTCATCTACAAGGTATGGCACATACCTAAGCAGACTTAAAAACTTGCTATTCAAATCTTTCATAGTCATTGAACCTAGTTTAAGCTCATAGAATTCTTTTTCTCTCTTTTCATAGTACTGCTCAGACATAAATTTATTTTTAAAGTACTTCTTGAAAGTACTCCAATTTATGTTCTTCTCTCTTATTCCCTTCACTCTCTTTAAGTCTTGCCACCAAATATCAGCCTTCCCTAAGAGATTGTAGATAGCCATTCTAGCCTTTAATTGGTTAGAATAGTTATAAATATGGAAGTACTTCTTCATCCCAGATAACCAGTATTCCACTTCCTCCCCCTTCTCAGTTTCTCCATTGAATGTTGGTGGTTTAATCTTTTTAAACTCCCCAGAAATTTCCTCATAAGGTTTATATTTTCTCTTTTTAGTATAATGGTTGTCCTCACTACTATCACTAGTGGAATGATAATTAAGTTGATCACCAAATACCTTTGAAGATGATCTACTTTCATTTTTAGTTTGTTTAATCTTTTTATATTTGTGTGGGTGGCTTATATATTCTGAATCAGCTCTTTTACCCCTTCCCCCCGTTTGAAATATTTCTGTTAGGATCTGATTCACCTCCTCCTGAGCTCTCAGAATCCTTTCATTTTATCCTTTGACAGATTCCATTTTAGATTTTAAGTCTTTTACTGTTTGTAAAAGTTCTGAGGAATTAGTGGTTAAGTCTTCTTGTATAGGGTCTCTTTGTAAGTTTTCTTGTTCAGTAAATGGAGATTCTTCTTCCGCATATTCCTCCAGTCTTTCCATACTTGTTGTTAAACTTCAGAAACAATTTATCTGTTGAATAACATTAAAAGAAAATAACATCAACAAAAATAATTTAAATTCACTGTTTCATAAAAGCAAGTTGGGCTTCATCAAGGCCTAGTTTTTGAACCTTGAACTCTGATACCACATGTCATAACCCCAAATTTTCAAAAAAAATAAAAAAATTTGATGTAACATAAATTGTCTATAGTCGTAGTTTGGTAACTGTTAACGGCTAGTGGGAAAATGAAACAACTAACAAAATTAATGATTAACTTTAAACACATAAATTAATACTACTTTAATTTTGATATGTGAAGTAAATAACTCGCATTCAGTTCTTTCTAGCTGTACTGATGATTTGATTTTGTCAAGTAGGTGAGAAGTTATGTTAAACTGGGGCTTACTTAGCAATTGCTAACTCAGCTGGATTTCTAGATCTTACAAGTTCAACAGGTAAATTTTGAACAAGTAGGAGTTTATTAAAGCGTTAAATCCAGATATACTTCTTTAGCATATATAAACTGCTAGAGTAAAATTTTGCTTAATAGAATTCAAGGATACTACGAGGTAAAGTAACTTTTCTTTACTTGTTTTGCAATTATGAGAGTATTTTAATTTCATGTTGTGATGCTTAATAACTTTTCCATACTAAATTTCTTTTATCAGTATGACCTCTACTTTAGATAAATCTTCTTTCCAACTATAAGCTAAGTTATTTACAAGTTTTACATAGAGCTCATGATTTAGTATAACAACACTTTAAATGAAATAGGAGTTTACTGCTGTTGTTCTTTCTAAAATTTACAACACTACTTATAAGTATGGAAATAAATCTAAGGCCTTCCAAGAAACAAGCTTACAATAGAACCCTTAGCTCTACTTTTATTTAATCTTGGGTAGAAGAAATTTATCAGCTTATTATTGTATTATAGTTATAAATGATCATGTGCACAATAGTCGTCAAGTTGCAATTCCAATCTTCCAATTTTCTTCATGACATAAGTAATGTGGCGAAATTACATTACCATATCATTTATTTATAATAAAAAGTGATACTATATTTATCCCTGGATAGTTTTACTATCTTTTACTACCAAGTCTAATCTAACCTTGGTTTAATTCGTTTAGATCTTTGGTTCCTTATGGAGTCCAAATGATTATGAACTTCCAAGAAGTTTATCTTATTCTATGGTACTATAGACTACATACAAAAGTAAGAATTATTCTAGGGTGTAAATACTATTTATTTTTACTTACACCTTATTGATTTATAAACTAGTTTCTTATCCACTAGTGTTTGCATAACACTAATTCTAATATCATAGTCTTGCATTATAATGTTTGTATAAATTATTATTATTAGAACTATTAACTTAAGATCAAGGTCATTTACCCTACTAAGGATCTTTCCATAGTTAATTTACCAATGAAATATTTCAAGGTTTTCATAAAACAAGGGTTAACGATGCAACATATATCTTATTCTTTACCACTGCTTCACTTATGGTTTATCATTGTAATGATATGTTTTGACTTTATAACTACATTATCATTGTATTCACTTATTAAATTATTGACAATAATTTGGTTTTTCGAGAGTGCAGCATAAACTATACCATTCGACCCACTTGCTGACTAAAAATTTCAGTGATACGTGGAGGATCCTCCACCGTGCAATGCATGATTTAAAAGCTTACATCGTAACCCTAACTTCTCATTCTTCCATGAGGGTTTGGCTCTACATAGTCTGGTTCTTCCGCGGCCATGAGAGGCTGACTTGCCCTCATTTTGCAGCTCCATCTTGTGTGTAAAGAAGTGTTTCCACTCTAGTGTGAGGGTTGAGAGATACACAGCTCGCATTTGGTTTCTTTTTGCATGCATTGCGTTGATGTGATGGTAGTTTTATTCTGTCAGTAGTTTTTAGTGTCGAATCCTTGCATTGTTGAAACATTGTAACTTCGAAGAATATTCTATATCTATCTTTTTTTGTGGTCCCCGTTGGTTCTACCGAAAGAACAACTTGTATTAATTTGTACCCCGATGCTTCTAATCGAAAGAACTAATAAGAGTCATGAGGAAATCCCCTCTAATTGTAAAGGTGGGTCATTAGCACCCCAGTGTGGTTACTTGAGCCTACATGTGTAACTCGAGCCTACATGATTTAACTCGAGCCTAGATGTCATATGAGTTAATTAAAATGAACGGATGAATATAAATAGAGGTGTAGTGCTCCTCATTTGGAGCACACACTCTCACTTGTATAGCACATTAGTGGAGAAGAGAGAGAAGTATCTAGAGAAGGAGGAAGATCAGGCTTTGATCTCCTTGTTTCTTTTATCTTTTATCTTTTGGGGCATCTATATTGAGGAAGATTTTGTTGGGTTTTTCCCTTTAGGGTTTTTCTAGGATAAATATTTGTGTTCTCTTTTGTATGGTTGTGCTTTTCTATCTTTCAGTGATCTTGTTTATATGCTTGTGTTATGAAATCGAAATGAAGTACTAATGATCTAGCTTAGCATATGAAAATTCAACATGGTATCAGAGCCACCCTGAAAGAAGATATTGTGAGGCTATAGAAGCTAGGGATTATTAATTTTTTATTCTCTCTCAACAATCTATCAGCAAAATAAGGCTAGGATGACTCTCCTTTGAAAGGTGCATCTTTTTGTCCAAGCAGAATTCAATTCCAAGCATTTTCCGTTTTTGGTGCAAGAAATTAGGGCTTCTTGCAGAAGAAGAATTTTTGAGTGAGCCCAGCATAGGATTTATCTCCTCATAAAAATCGAATTTTAGATACCTGGATCAATATTTTTGGTTGGGTGAAACTCCAAGAAAGTCAAACCCTAGTTTGACCCCGAGCTAGAAAAACCCTAAATACTAAAAGTGCTAAGTTTTGGTACTTTCACTATATTCTAATATTGGCGATGTATTAGGAGCTGAAAATAGACGACGCTGAATAAAAAATACTTATGTACATTGTGTCCAAAATTCAGCCTCTGATTCGCTATATTCTGGGAGATATGATCCCTCCAAGTTAGGGTTCCAGCGTCTTCCAGAATTCATCCCTAAACAGGACACCTGGGGATAATTTCTATAGCTTGGGATGCAGAGGTCCAAATGGAATTCCTGAAGATGTTCCAAAAATATAATAGACTTTTATTTTTGTGGTATGAATTTCAGAACCAGAATATAAAACAGAGACACGTGGCAGGCTGTACAACTTCATTGTTCTGAACAATCCTGTAACAGGTCACCTTGGGAAAAGGATCATAAATCCCAACTGGTGAAACCAATTCTGATGAAAACTATGGTATTGGATCAGAGAAATTCAAGGTTACCTCAATGAGAAATTTTAGACACAAAGGAGTAGTACCTTCAGAGATATCATAGAAACGATGACATGAATTTTTGCAGAAGAAATTGGAAAACTAGGGCTTCCTGTTCTGGGAGCTTCCCTCCACTGTTTTCAGAAAAGGAGTACATTGGAAAGCTCCATTTGAAGAGATATATATTTCTATCTAATAATATTTGAAATATTCCAAGTTTTGAAAATTAGGGTTTATCTGACAAACCCTAGATCAGCCAGCTCCGGAGGCAGGATGGACACCTCAAATCGCTAAGATCTAATCTTTTGCTATTTGCATTTGAGGTTCTCATTTCAAAGTGATATATCACATCATATTGATGATAATCTTGGTGAAGTTGACAACTTCCAAGCATGGAATTATTTGAACTCTCTAAAGAAAATGAATTGGACACCTACATGAGTAGAGAGGTTCCAGTTCTAGAGGGAGATGAGGCTCAAAGCCTTACGCCAAAAGAACTTGGTCAAGGCCAAGAAGATCATTGTTGATTCAGTCACGGATCAACTTGTACCACAAGTGTCTTCCCTAAAGACACTAAAAGAGATGTTTTATTCCTTGACAAAGCTATTTGAAGGAAAGAACATACATCAGAAAATGACCTTAAGAAACAAATTGAAGAGGTAAAAGAAGAAGTGAAGAATGCAGAAGTGGTGATAGCCACCTTGAATGGCCTCCCAGGATCATGGGATTCATTCATGTGAAGAATATATGCCAGAAGGAAGTGATTACTTTCAACTCAACTCATAAGAAGAGAAGAAGAAGATGGGAGCAATTGAAGATCAAGCTCTCACCATTCAAAGAAGATCCCTCAAGCGATGAGGAATATGAAGAACTCAATTCTTGAAGAAACTCTTATTCATCTTATCATTTGGATAAGAAATGATGATTTCATGAATGAAGAAGATGATAAAGCAGAATGATCAAGATGGAGTCTACCCATGAAACAAATAAAAGATAAGTATTCAATTGTCATTTCATGATATTGTTTTGTTATACATTTGATTATATTTAGTTGATGTGTTATGCATGATAGATTGTTTGCATTAATGACTGTATACTACTAATATGCATGTGATGGGTAATTAGCTCATGGTGCTATACAACACTCCATTGCTACTTATCTACAATGAAACCTCTTTGCTAACATATTGGATTAGTGCACAATCTCAATGATGTCATGGTAGAGATGGAAGGCATCTAGAAAGCTTCTGTGAGATATGGATGAATGTTGTATTGGCTAAATAATTGCATGATGCATAAGAATTTGTTTTTATGCATATGTTTTATGAAATAGTTATAACCATGCAACTGGTGCATTTGAATTGTAGGAAAGGTCCTGTACAACCTCCTACAAGAAAAGAAGGACGAGACTTGTTCGAAGAACAAGTGATGACACTTCAAGATTCACTCCAATAAACATGAATCTGAAGCTCCCAGGGTCAAAGACACCATGACAGAAGAAAGAGCTTCAGAGAGCAGTAGATCCACCTCAATGTATGAATACCACCATGGGTACGAGAGATAACTCAAGATGAAGAAAAGAATTCTATGAAAGGAGCTATGATCAAAGAATAATAGTTGATCAGGGGGAATGATGTATATGATATGATTTCGAGACATAAAGGGAAGTACATAGTATCTTCCATATGGATCTACAAGAACAAGTGTACAAAGCAAGGTTCGTGATTTTCCTCAGAAAGAATAGACTATGACATGACATACTCTATTGACCAGTATATATCAAGTATAGAACCACCTGTATAGAATGAAGAAGGAAGATAATACTCCACTTCAGGGGGAGTGACTATAGAAGATATCTGAGTTCGACATGGTACGACATGATGGACAACTTCCTGATGGATTGAGACTTTACCAAGAGTAAAGTGGGTTCCAACCTTCAAGGTTGAATGCAGAAGACTAGAATATGTTGATGATCTGACAAGACAAACTCATGGAAGATGTTATGATGAAAGAATACTAGAATGATGTTTGGGATATAGTACTCAAACCAGAAAGCAAGAATGCGGTATCTTACAAATCGATTTGCAAGATAAAATATGTTGTTGATAGAAGTAAGGAAATACTTGTGGCTAGAGGTTTCTATAAGAAAGAGGGAATTAATTTTGAAGAGACACTTACTCCAGGAATCAAGGTACATGATGAAGTAGAGACAAGTCTTTCTTAATGGTATGATCGAGGAATATTTTTTCATCAAATAGTCACAAGGATTTGAAGTTGAAGACAAATGGACTCACATATGCAAGATGAAGAAGGCCCTCTATGGCCTGAAGCAAGCTCATAGAGCTTGGTATGGAAGAATAGATAGTTTCATGTCGAACATGGGATTTACCAAGAGTAAAGTTGATCCTAACCTTTACCTCAAGGTTGTAGAAAATGAACCTGTCATCTTGTTATTATATGTGAATGACTTATTCTTGACAGGGAATGAGAAACAGATTATGGAAAGTAAGAAGAAACTAGCAGAAGATTTTGAGATGAAAGACCTTGGGTTAATGCATTATTTCCTAGGTATGGAAGTATGGCAAAGTTCAAAAGGAATATTTCTCAACCAGGGAAAGTATGCAGTAGATATTTTAAGACGTTCAATATGTTGGAATGCAAAGCCATGGCCACACCCATGGACTCCAAACTGAAGCTATTAGCTGATGACTCATCAGAGTTAGTGGATGTGACTCACTACAGACAGATCATTGGTTCATTGATGTACCTAACAGATACCAGACCAGACATTTGTTTTGTTGTGAACACCTTGAGTCAATATCTTATTCAACCAAGACGAGTTCAATTAGTAGCTGCAAAACATGTGACAAGATATCTAAAAGAAACTATAGAATTTGGTCTATACTATGATGGAAACCATGACTACAGATTGTATGGCTATACAAATGTAGATTGGGATAGAAGTATCTCAGATAGGAAAAGCACATTAGGCAAATGTTTTTGTTTGGGGTCTGCTATGAGTTCATGGTTTAGCAAATAGTCCAGTGTTTCTCTTAGCATGGATGAAGCAGAATACATAGCAGATTGCTCTTCTAAGTTGTGAAGCCATATGGCTTCGGAAGCTGATATCAGGTCTTCTTGACCTGAATATGGATACTACATTGATTCTATGTGATAACGAGAATTGTGATAACAGATAACCCTATGTTCCATCATAACACATAGAAATCCGGTATTTCTACATATGAGATAAAGATGTAGATGATGATGTTTCAACATTTACATACTGTAGATGCAGATGATGGTGACTCCATATTTATATACTGAATATAGAGGTGATGATGCTTTCAGTATTTCTATACTGAAGATATAGATGATGATGTTTTCAGTATTCACATACTAGAGATACAGATGGTGATAGTTTAGTATTCACATACTGAAGATGTAGATGGGATGGTTTAGATGATGATGTGCTGAAGAAGCCTTTGTCTCGAGTAAAGTTCAAACACTTTCGAGATCTTCCCTGAAAGGGGGAGTAGTGATGTGGTTCGGAAAGACCTTCCCTGAAACGGGGTGTAGTGATGTTGCAGTGGGATTGTATCATCCCTGGGCACTTGCCCTAAAGTGATCCAGAGACTTCGATCATCGAGAAGGTGGAAGGATTGTATCATCCTTGAACTTCGGTTCAGAACGGATCTGGTGAAATTCGGTCATTGATAAGGTGGAAGGATTGTATCATCCTTGAACTTCGGTTCAGAACGGATCCAGTGAACTTCAGTCATTGACAATGTGGTAGGATTGTATCATCCTTGAACTTCGGTTCAGAATGGATCCGGTGAACTTCGGTCATCGAGAAGGTGGCAGGATTGTATCATCCTTGAACTTCGGTTCAGAATGGATCCGGTGAACTTCGGTCATCGAGAAGGTGGCAGGATTGTATCATCCTTGAACTTCGGTTCAGAACAGATTTGGTGGACTTCGATCATCAAGAAGGTGGCAGGATTGTATCATCCTTGAACTTCGGTTCAGAACAGATCCGGTCAACATCATTCATCGAGAAGGTGGCAGGATTGTATCATCCTTGAACTTCGGTTCAGAACACATCCGGTGAACTTCGGTCATCGAGAAGGTGGCAGGATTGTATCATCCTTGGACTTCAGTTCAGAATGGATCCGGTCAACTTTGGTCATCGAGAAGGTGATAGGATTGCATCATCCCTGGACTTTAAGTCCAAAAGAGATCCAAAGACTTCTTTGTCTTTGTACTGTGATTTGCAGGTTGTTGCTGCTGATGATGATGTTTCTGATTGAAAGATCAGAGTGTGATGTTGATGATATTTTGATGATGATTTGATGATGATGTTTCTGATCGAAAGATCAGAGTATTTTTATGATGATGTTTTGATGATGATTTGATGATGATGTTTCTAATCGAAAGATTAGAGTGGTTTGATGATGATTTTTTTGATCGAAAGATCAGAGTATGATGATGATGATGTTGCTGCTGAAGTTGTTAATGATCAAAAGGTCAAAGTGTTGAAGATGTTGTTGCTAATCGAAAGGTCAAAGTGCTGAAGTTGTTGCTGATCAAAATGTCAAAGTGTTGAAGAAGTTGTTTCGATCGAAAGGTCAAAGTCCTGAAGTTATTGCTGATCGAAAGCTCAAAGTGCTAAAGATGTTGTTGCTAATCAAAAGGTCAAAGTGCTAAAGATGTTGCTGATCGAAGCAGTCAAAGTATTGATGATGCTGAAGACTGAAGATTGAAGATGAAGACTACATGATGTTGCAAAGCTCCCAATGATTTATAGATGTGCTACCCTGATGATGTTGATGATGTCCTCTATTTATATCCTATCATTGTTGTTGTTGATGTTGTTTTAGAATACCCTTCTCGTTAAGGGGGAGTGTTGAAACATTGTAACTTCGAAGAATATTCTATATGTATCTTTTTTTTCTGGTCCCCAATGGTCCTACCGGGAGAACCAGTTGTATTACTTTGTACCCTGATGCTTCTAATCGGAAGAACCAATAAGATTCATGAGGTAGTCCCCTATAATTGTAAAGGTGGGTCATTAGCACCCCAGTGTGGTTACTTGAGCCTACATGTGTAACTCGAGCCTACATGATTTAACTCCAGCATACATGTCGGATGATTTAATTAAAGTGAATGGATCAATATAAATAGAGGTGTAGCGCTCCTCATTTGGAGCACACACTCTCACTTGTATAGCCCATTAGCGGAGAAGAGAGAGAAGTGTCTGGAGAAGGAGGAGGATCAGGCTTTGATCTCCTTGTTGGTTTTATCTTTTGTCTTTTGGGGCATCTATATTGAGGAAGCTTTTGCTGGGTTTTTCCCTTCAGGATTTTTCTAGGATAAATCTTTGTGTTCTCTTTTGTATGGTTTTGCTTGTCTATCTTTCAGCGATCCTGTTTATATGCTTTGTTATGAAATCGAAATGAAATACTAATGATCTAGCTTAGCATCTGAAAATTCAACATGTGTGGCCATACCAAAGCTTTAATCCTGCTCCAATGTCGGTAATATGTATTGTGAACCCCGTTGCCTCTATCACAAGTGAGCAAGAGGGTTTGTTCTTCCAGTTGTTGTTCATAGTGCTGGTTCAATTCCTCGTCAGCTGCAGATTCTTTCGCCTTTAGGTAATTATTTTATCATACTAATGTTATAAAAAAATTTAGTTACAGCTACAGTATTATAATACCCAATTTCTAATCAAATTTTTTGGTCTTCGCTTGCAGGTTGTAGTTTTCCTTTATGCTTGGAAGAATCCTCTCCATGTTTGGATTGACTTCAAGACCCAACGGGTAAGCCCCGACTAAAACGTGGCAAATCCCTGCTTGGCAATGGTTAGGGGAAAAGGGTTTTCATTTGGAAAAGAAATATGACTTCGGTTCATCCATTGTTTAAATGCTTAGCTCAGTTATTACTTAGTTTTTGGTTATTAAACCCTTGCCTATTGCACGGTAGCTCCGGCTTCTTTGCCGTGACTTGTATCTCACTTTTCTTGACTTGTAAATAGGAATAACAGCCTTATGGCTAAGTAATATTATACTCTGTTTAACATGTGAAGGTTCTCCTGTCTTCATGGTTTTTAATTGTTCTTTGTTTTGAATACTCTGATAATTTATACATTGTCTTATAAAAGATACTACAGTAAATGAATTTTTAAAAAGTTGATTATTATTTTCATTTTCAAACCCTCGCCACAATGCTGGGTTAAACTGGCCTTGAGCCGAGTGAAGTAATTTGGTTATGTCTTTAGCCCTTCGGCCTGACAAAGTAATACATTTGGTTTAAAAAGTATTTTAACTTCGAGCTCTGTCTCATTAATGCAATAGTTTATAAACCTGTAAATTATAGTTCTGTGGGATTAGAGTCTTTCCTTATTCGACTGTTAATAGACATAAAATACTTTTTAAGGTTTCTCTTGTAAATAAATGAAGTTAATGTGAAGACTATAAGCTCAGTCGTAAGGTAATATTTATATATTTATACTTGTTAGTTATGATAGAATACTAGGGTTTACTGTAAAAGAACCCTTATATAGATATATTCCTAAATTTGTTAGTTATGCGTTGCTTTCTGTTTACCTCTTTTTCGTTGTTACAATAGTATTGAAATTATTTATCCTGTAAAAAAATATTTTCTTTTCTTTTAAATAAAAGATTTTATAAATATAATGTAAGTTCTTGAGATAAGATTGTACCCAGTCTAATGTATACTTATAGTCTTCTAGTTTTAATTTGTTTATTCTATTTTAAAGAATACTTTTATAAAAAGAATAAAAGAAGAACTAGGGTTTTGACCCTCAGGTTAAACTTACACGGATTTAGAGCTTGCCTCGTAAATATATTTCTTAAATAGGTAAATTCTTAGCTTTATTCTATTTACTGTTTACATTTAAATTTACATTTGTTTACTCCTCTGTAACTTAGTAACGACTCAAAGTTATGTAAGGATTAAAACATTAACTCTGTAACTTTGATTATTTATTTATTAATAATGTTTGTAACATAATCATATTCTAGTATATATTAAATAATAGTTTAAGATAAAAGATTTAAGTGTGGTTAATACCTTGTTGGATACTTAACTGTATCTCCTATAATTTTTATTGTATCAGGATATTTCTTTACTATAACTTTATTGTATTCCTATTGTTTCTTTTCCAACATTGTTACATAGATATGCTCATTAAAACATTAAACATAAATAACCAGAACATTGTTCTTTTTAATAATAATTTACACACTGAATTAAATTACTCTGCTATCTACATAATACAGAACCCTATCTATTATTTTCAATCTCTTATCATTTTCTTTCATCTATTTAAGATATTCTAACTGTGCTGGAGTACGGCCTGGTTTTCTAGGTGTGGAAAAACATAGTCTAGAAATTATTTCCATTCTAACACATTATTTTTCTAAATCAAATTAATTTCTTTAATAATCTAAAAAGACTGCTAAATTCTAACATTTTACAAACTAAATCCTTACCATTCATATATCAGTCAAACTCAGATTTATTTAATTAACATAGTAAAATAGAATAATGTAGAACCTGTTTAGGATAGATGAAAACAATGTTAGGAGGCCATTCCTCCCTACCAATATCCTAGAGAGCACTCAAAAAACACTTCCTTAGGACCCCCAAGCCTGTTCCTGGTCTTCTTGGCAGAGAACTAGTGGAGAATGCAAACAGTAGACTAGTTCAATATCTCAGTAAAACACTCTGCTCTTAGCAGTATGATATTCAACTTAAAAGCTGTAACTAGATCAGTCAGCAGTTATCCCCTTAAACACTTTCCAGATTCCCTTCCATTGAATTTCTCTGAAGTACATTCATTCAACCTGAATGATCACTTCTCCAGAATGAGCAGCCTTAGCTCTCTTCAATGGGAATTTTTATAAAGATTGCCTAGGTCTTTTGGGTCAGTTTTCATTAATTGAGCCACCTGCTCTGATTCCACTTTCTTGGGGAATCATGACCCCAAATGCAGGGAGGTTTCCACCTGCAATAGTTGGAAGTGGTTTGAGGATGCTGCCACATGTCAATTTTCTCTCCACCTAGTCTCCTCCACCAATTTGACTAGTAAACACTCTTTTAACAGCTCTCTTAAGCTGTTGTCTCCTCCTTTATTTATTTATAAATAAAATATTCAGAATTACATTAAATATACTTGACTCTGCTGAGTCATCAATTACAACTTAGCATAAAATTTAACATATTTTCCTCAAATAATATCAAATAATATAATTTTTTTTTTTTTTGCAAAATTGGAGCATGTGACAAAATCATCTAAATTTGTCTTAAATGCCCCAAACTCCATTATGTAATAGAGAAAATATTTGGTATCCCCCCATTGGTTCATGAAAGATTCCTCTAAATCTTATATCCCATTTAAAGAACCAGTTGGAATATCCATAAACCACTTCCTTGCCTCTCCATCTTGTCTCTGAATAGGGATCTGCACCCACACATATTCATTCTCAATGTTTTGGTTTTTAGCATAATTGAAATAAGCATTACAATGTTATTCCATTGTAACCCCACCCTATCCTTTAAACCTTTGAAGTTATTTATGGTAATCAACACCAGGTAGTGAATTAAGAGCTTGAGGTAAAACTAATGGGGAATATCTAGTGGAAACAATATAATTCATCCTATTAGGTTGAGCTCCTACCATGATCGATGAAGACTGAGTTATTGAAGAAATAGGTGGTACATATTGTGTTGGTATAGATGGGTTCTAATAAAGTATAGGTATTTTCATGTTACTAGTTAAAGGTATGTATACACTAGACTTGGGAATAGATGACTTGAATGAATCAAATCCATCATGTTGTGAATTTTCTTCCTTAATTTCAGTTGAAGCTAAAGGATTGGTAAAATATCGGTATGTAGCAGTTTGAGACTCTGAATCAAATATCTGATGCTCTAGTATAATAACAGATAAAAAAAATTCCAATCAAGGATAACTCTTTCTTCTTCTGATCTAGGAGGATAAAATGTTTGAAAAGAAGAGGTAGTTTCTTCAAGAAAGTCAAAATCAAAAGGATTTTCAAAACCTGTGAGTCTAGTAGAAGTTGACTCAATTAAATATCTGGATCGATTTATAATAGCTTAAGGATCAAGGACTTATGAACTTTTAGGTGAGTCCAATTTAAATCCACCTTCCTCTTTGGATTGTAACCTTTGTAGTTTATGTAAAAAAATGGAAGGTATTGGCTTTATTTCCTCCTCTGTACATTGAATCTCTACTATAGAACTATAACTTTCTCTCTTTTTATCTCTATCTTCTCGAATAATTTTCTTCGGATCAAACCTACGTGTTCCAATGGGTGAATGAGGACTACCTCTGGTTCCCACCCCTTTATAATCTATAATTGTTTTTTCCACGATATAAGTAAATAGTGTAGTATTTCAAAATATACTAATTTTTTTCACCATCAAAATCATATCAAAAGATGTGAATACCCACAGAAAATAATTCACCTTTTTTCTCCAACAATGAAGCGAGGAGATGTTTATACCAGAGTTTGTACTAAACTAAAAGGGTACAAAGCCCAAGAATCTCAATTTGAAACATTTCAGGTTTTAGAATTAGTTTCATTTTAATTCAGGTTTGGAAAAAGATAAAGGACCAAGAGTTCAAGTATTATAAAAGGTATTCCACAACAGAGTTTTGATATTTCAAGGAAATATATTTAAAGACCACGAAACATAATATATATACACAAGATGAACTAAGTTAACCTTTCAATACATAAGGTACAAAATATGCTCATATATCAATATTTAAAGTGTACTTAACATAAATACTTTTTGAAAACAAGAAATTATAAACACAAAGAATATATATGAGCATTCATGATAAATACTNATATATATATATATATATATATATATATATATATATATATATATATATATAGAGAGAGAGAGAGAGAGAGAGAGAGAGAGAGAGAGAGAGAGAGAGAGATGCATAGTATTCTTGTTGTAGATCCAACATTCTCCCTCTCTACCCTTACAAAAAACAACCCCCTCTTCTATTGGATTTTTTACATTTATAACTAAACAGAGATCATGAAACCATTTAGATCCAAAACTCAAGGTTCGAATATTTCCAAAGTAGAAAAATACGTATTTACATTTGATAACCATAATCTAAGTTTATTAAAGATAATATTGCAAACATTTGCGAGTTGTACTTTTATAACACTTGTTGATTTTATGAGCCAAAATTCATTGCTTTGTTTGAACCATTTCAAGATTTTGACAACCACTCCACTACTGATTATTGTGCCACCTAAATGAACTGAGGATTATATGTTGACCTTATCAAATATGACGTGCTACTTCAACTAATATGGTTAATCCATCTAAAGCTTGAGATATACTTTGCAAACGTGGATTCTCTTTTTCCATAGTCTGAAGTCTCTTTAGAAGGTCTTGATTTTGGTTAGTAAGTTATTCATTCCTTTCTTGTGAAAAAAGTATTCCTTTCACAACTTCTTCACCAACTTCAACCAACTCTGCATAATTTGTATTAATCTCTTCAAGGTCTTCCCTCAGCCTTCGATTTGCTTGGATTAGATTATCATTGAAATCATTCAAATGTGTATTATGTATTTTATAGTCCTGAAGTGCCTTTCTAAAATTCTCCACTTTTGTTTCTTCTTTAGCATGTATTTCATCTACGGAGGCTTTCATACATTGATTTGTTCCATCCTCTACTTAGTTTTCATCTCTGGAAACTTCTTGATTTATGGGAGACTATTCAAAGCCTTGTGTATCCATATACTCTGCTTTATTTTCAAAATTTACAGGGCTTGAACCTATTCCCTCTTCAAAACCTTGAATTATGTTATTTCCCTTACTCATATGCCTCCCTACTGGCAATCTTGGGAAATTCTGAAGGCTCTCATCAATATTTCCTATATCTTCAGCTAACATTCATTCTATAACTTTTTACTTAGAACTTATTCACTTGAGGACTCTTCAATGTTAATAAAAATATCATTCTTTAATCCAGGGTTTAAAATTGTTTTCATGTTCAACCCTAATTTTGTATAAGACCTATTTTTCAGTCTCCACTTGACAACTTCAGATTTCATAGCACAAGTATAATACTTATTTTGGCTTGGAAAGTAGTTGTTTTGGCATACCTTGTTCTAGTTCCTTTGAAGCTGATATTTCTTATGAGTCTTCTAGTGTTCTAGGAGTGGCTATGGACTTATCATTGACTTCGAAAGTATTCTCATTCTGATTTTATTTTTCAATTTTCTCTTCTATAGGTTCCACTTTCAAATTAGATTCTTCAACGACATACTCTATTTCTTGCTCAACTTTTCTCTTATAATCGGTGCATTGTTTGGGGTTCTTTTTATATTTTGGCTTTGATCTCATGGACGTGAAATAGTTCTTTTATGCATTGAAGACCTATTCTCCTCTTTATCAATCTAATCATCTTATCTCTCTAAAGATTCTAGATTTTCCACCTCAAACGTTGACCAAAATTGAAAATGCAACCAAGTCTATTTTTTCTTTCTCAATTCACTGAGCACAAACAATTTGACTAATCGATGATGAAAAATGTTGTAATTGGTATGATATGGGTGGATTTGAACCCTGGTCACCATTTTAGACAATCTTGAATATGTAAAAATGAGTATTGAGATTTAATACACCTACAACATGCATAAGAAACCTTTAATGATACATATAAACTATAGCAAAGCTTCCTTCACAAGTAACATATAATTGTATGATACTTAACACATATGTCCATTCCTCTTTGAGAATATTTTGATGAATCCCCTAACTCCAATCAAGACCATCATGTTCTAGAAAAATAAATTGATTCAAATCAACCTCAAAAAGATGTTTCTTAAACCATCTTTCGCCTTGCGTGGAAAGTCTAGTTGTTGCTACAATGGAACCTTCTGATGCTTTGAAACTAAGGATTTCAAAATTAACATGTGAACTTGTGAATTTACAGGAAAACTGTTGTGTAAATTCTACATTATATTCCCTAATTTTCTCAAAGAATGAAAACCAACCTTCTTCAATGGCAACATATAGACCCTATAATGTAAATTATTCAAAATCATTCCTTAAGGCATATTCAAAAAGAAAGAATGAAAAAAAAAATATGTTATGTGATTTGTATCAACATAAAATTATTCTACACCATCATAAGAGAATGGAGTACAAACCATTTTGTTGGTGATGTATAATTGAGGGCCTTCACATAATTTTTATTCACTGGGTCCAATGGAATATGCTCAGGTCACTACTAAGAGAAATCAACATTTTTGTAGAATGAGATTTAGGTGTTAATTACACAACCCTGATATTGTCCTTCAAAATTGCATATAAATTGCATACATTTTCTCCACGTGTTGATGCCATTACTACAAATTAAAAATACAATCTCCCATTGTGTCAAGCATATTGAGCCTCTAAAGGAGCGTGCTCTAGTAACTTGCAAACACATATGGGGTAGTGTTATTGATTAAATGAGAGGAAACAATGACTTCAATACTTCTAATCTAATCTGATAATTGGAGAGAGTATATAGAATGCCAAGTTTATTAAAAAATACAGATCTAGATAGATCATCCTAAGATTTCATCACCCTTTGATATGGTTTCCTTCACCGAAATATCAGTTTAACTATGCATATTGGAACTTTGAGTGGAAGCTTGTTACTGGGGGGGAATGGAATATAATGTGGGTTATTACACAACTAGTAGGTAGGGTAACTCTAACTATAGTGTTAGTTGCTGAATTTGTGAACCTATTTATCTACAGGAAAATGAGAGCAATTGTGAAGAAGATTATGCAGTGGAATATCAATAACAATGTACACTAAACAAGACAAATTTTAGACAAATATGATAAGAATTGATCAGTATATTACAACATTAATATTCATTAATTCAGAAGTAATACAACAGTGTTACAATAAGGAGAATTCAAATCATGTGGATAAGATTTGAATCTACCAACTCAATCTAAATGAATAGCTACCTAGGAGTGTCTAAATCATTGCATGGGAGCCAAGTCTAACTCATGATGTATAAATCAGTCCAAAAATTAGTTAAACTAATTAAACTAGTTAAATTGATGAGGTAGGTGGAAAAAGGAACCACTTCCCCACGCATCCATGCAAAAATGGCGCTAGACTAACTGAGAGTGATATGACTGAATGTAATTGGAGGTTTACTCAGTATAACTACCTACCTACCACAACCAACTAATGGAGGCTACTAGTGGCACTCAGATTGGCTCCTATAATGTAGGGATTTGTACAGATGGCACCAAATGACATCGGTGGCACTAAATGGAACCAATGGAACCAATGGTTCCAAACTCACTCAAATGAATCCTAAGTAAGACAATATGATCAAATATACTATATATGGACAAGGGAGGATTATATAATCATAACTTTAGTATCCTTCACCAAAAACAATCATATGGTGATTCTGACTCTGATTAATCCTAGTAGTTGCATGAGGACACAAAACACCTTCAACTGGGCAGGTGTGTTTGGAACTATAAATTTTATCTTTAGTGCTTAACATTTTACCTTTTTTAACCACTTCCTGGAATTCATTATGACCATTTCCTAGCCTTCCATTTCTATCATCATGTATTTTTTCCAAGGTTGTTATGACACAAGTATGTTGGTAGCACTGCTACTCCTAGATTCATAAAATGTTGCTACTCCTAGCTTCATGAAGTGTTGCTAAATCCAACATATTGTAGTGATGCTTCTCCTAATATGTCACAGTGCCACTTTTGTTGTAATTTCATTATGCTTCCATTTTGGATATGAACATGACATAACTGATATCTCCTATTTTCTTGCAAATTTTAAGGGAATAGTTGTCGTATTTACAAGTAGATCATGTTGGCCACAGCAAGAATGGTGATTTTTCCCATGGAAATATCTAGATAAATTTATGGGAATAGTTGAAAATTTGTTTGTCATGGACATATTTAGTTGCAATATCTAAGGTGTACCTTATGTAATAAAAGGAAACCATGTATTTTTCATAGACGCCTGTTGTGACCTAATTCTTGTGTAATCATTATTTTGAACATATTGAGAATAATAGATTATTAGGATTGTTCTTATAATATTTTTTATATATTAAGACAAACTAAAAAGTGTATTAAAACTTTTCCTCTATGAAAGGGAAAAGGAAAGAACTTTTTGGATTGTGCTTTTGAGTTGTTCCTTTGATTTATGGAATTTCTAGTTTTTTGATCTTCAATATTGTGTGTGGATTTTTTGCTTCTTTAGTTGTTGAGTTTGTTAGAACAGTAATCCAATTCTTAGTACCTTTGTTTATAATCTTAATCAATTTCATTTTCTTCTTAGCATTAAATTGCTACAGTTTAGACTTAGGGAATTTGTCTAGGAGGTGAAGTGGTTATTTTCAGACCTTTCACACATGCACCAGCACTATTGTTGGTCAAAACAGCACATGTTCACCCTAATTTAATGCCTTGGAGTGCTACGTCCTTGATATGGGTGATCTAGTTTTGACTAGGGAGCGCTTATGTGTATTTTTGTCCATTTGTCTCTCCTAGGAGCATTTATTGTCACCTAGAGCCTCCCCCACACCTCTAATTTCTCACCCACACATTCCTTGGGGTTATAATTTCCCAAAAACACTTCATCCATGTCCACACCATGGTTTGTGATGGTTTGAGCTGAGTTGGAGCTTGTTTGGTCCACCTAGGGGGGATTGAGGAAAATTTTGGCAATGTCACATGTACACTCAGATTTGGCTTCCTAAGCCTCATGAATTGATCCAAATGTAATATATACATGTTATTAACACATTCATATGTTATATAGTTCAACAATATTCACTTTATGTTCAAATGTGTATGAAAAATTGTTCCTTTTTCAATCATTTTAGTTGGTGTTTGCAACTAAATTGATTTGTGAGAGTCTCTTGCACTCCTAGATCCTACTGTATATAAAATTAACACATGGTATTAGAGTTTATTGTAGTTGTAGATAAATATTGAGTGTTTGAGCTGCATTTTGAGAGATATTTCAAATAAAATTTGAGTGTTTTTATAGGAACTTTGAGCAAAATCTCACCACTAGTGCATGCAAAGATGGAGTATAACCACATATTTATCACTCCTTTCAATTTATTCAAATGGAAGGAAGATATGGTCAGACAATTGATATCTAAGGGTCTCTATAGGGTCACCATTGGTACAGAAGTGGAGCCAATCTCTACAATAGAAAAGTAGAAATACTTCAATAGACTTGATGAAGCATTTGGACTATTATGCATGAGAATTTCAAGAGATATCCTATTTCATGTTGACAGTTTGACAACCCCAAATTAAATCTCGGTTAAACTTGAATCTGTCCTTGGGAAAATTGATGAATTAAGGGGACATCAACTTGAAAATGAGCTCATTATCCTGAGCCCAATGCATTTTGAAACCATCCATGAGTTCTTCACAAATTTGAAGTCTCTAGTACTTCAAATCAAGTAGTGTGGAATAGAGAAGAAGGAGCACCAGCTTATACTTCCAATCCTTGCGAAGTTAGGCCTAGAATTCTCAGTGTTTGTTAGCACTTTCCATTCTGAAAACTGACTATTCAAAACTAGAAAATTCCAACACTAGCCAGCTTCATGGAGTCCCTCACCCAGGAGCAAGACAAACTAGTTCAAATTGGCACCATCAAAGTAAGAAGAGATCAATATTTGGTTATGGGTGTTTCGAATGCCTCAAAAGGAAAGAAGAAGGAAAGATATTCAAAGCAGTCAGAGAAAAGGAAGCCAAATAAACCCAAAACCATTGATGGTGATTCGAATCCTCTTAAGGATAAGTAGAAGAAGGGAAAGGAGAAATCCAAGTGAACCTATTTCCATAAGGTATGGAATATAGAGAGCTCCTGCATGAAGAATACCATTGACATTATGGCATAGCTGCTAGAGAAAAACAACATCTCTGTCCTAGATGGCGCAAGGAAGAATGATGGAAGATTAGGTTCTAACAACAAGGATAAATGCCATGCCTTGGTAGCAGGTTCTTCTGATCCCTCCACCTTCATTATTGATTCAGGGGCATCTATACATATGGATTCCACCATATATATCTTCACCTCTATGCATTCAAATAGTATCCCAGTTGTTCGAATGGGATATGACTCTAATATCCAGACCAAAGGAGTTGGGAGGATCGACCTAGACCATGGATATTTCAGTGATGTCCTATATGTACCAGACTTGGCAGCAAATTTTTTGTGAGTGTACCAAATGACACATACAGGAGAAGCCAAGAGAGTAACATTTACTCCATATTTGGTAGAGATAGCGTAAATCTCCTCCAACCAAGTTGTGGCATTGGGGTATGTAGACCACCAAGCTATAATGTATAAATTCTAAAAAATTAGTCCTAATTCCAGAGGGAAAGCACTCCTATATAATGAAAATGATACCTCCAAGCTATGGTGTGAGAGGTTTTTCCACATGAATTATAAATACCTTTAAGCACTCAATAAGGATGGCATGGTGGAAGGGATTCCACCTATCAAGTCTTCAAATGGTGCTTGCATTGGTTGTGTGGTGGGAAAGCATCTAGAGCGCAGCTATGAGAAGGGGAAGGAAAGGAGAGAAACACATACACTTAGATTGGTACATTCAGACCTTATTGGTTCTCTTCCCACTCCCTCCTATGGAGGATCAAGGTATGCACTCACTTTCATTGATGATTACTCAAGGTTCTGGTGGGTGTACTTCCTTAAGCTAACATCAAAAGTCTTTGAGACCTTGAAGATTTGAAAGGCCTTAGTGGAGAAACAAAGTGGGAATAGGATTAATATACTTCAGACTGATAATGGTAAATAATATGTCAATAATAATTTGCATCACCTATGTGAATAATGTGTCATTCAAATGCAACATTCGGTCCCCTACACACCACAACAAAATGGTGTGGCAGAGAGGAAAAATAGGGATCTCAAATAGATGGCTAGATGCATGATTGAGGAAAAGGATTTAAGTCCCAAGATTTGGGATGAAGCCATCAATTGTGATGCACATATTCAGAACAGGGAATTCCATAAATCAGTCAAAGTAAAAAAACCCTATGAGACTTGCTTTGGCCACAAACCAAACATCTCAAATTTCAGGATTTTTGGCTCAAGGCCATGGGCTCGAATTCCATCAGAAAAGAGGAAGGAATTCCAGCCACGGAGTAAAGAATGTATCATGTTTTTTTATGGTGAAGACACAAAGGATTATAATATCTTTGATCCATCCACACTCAATACTTTCATTGAGAGGATTGTGCAATTCGAAGAGGAACCAATACCAGATTTTGAGCTTGCACCGGGAGAATGCTCTTCTCCCCAACACCCTGATGACGTAAGTGATTATTAAAACTCTGATTTTTCTGATAATTATGATAATGACATGGCTGAAGATAAAATTTCTATATATGACTCACCTTCAAGTCCAAAATGGGCTAAGAAAAAAATACAAGTTGTTGGGGATCTAGCAGGCAATCCCCTATATCATAGGAAAACAAGATCCCAATTTCACAATGCTTCTTATGCAAGTGAAATTGTTCTTAATGAGCAATTTTATATGATTATTGGATCTAATACAAATTCATATCAGGAATATTTTCATGATCCAAGGTGGAAATCATCCATGCAAGAGGAATTCAATTCCCTACAAGAGAATGAAACATGGGAATCGGTTCCCTTGCCTCCCAAGAGGAAGCTTGTGCAATGTAAGTGGGTATTTAGAACCAAAGTTGCCGCAGATGGTTCTGATATTAAATATAAGGATATATTATTTTCCAAGGGATTCTCTCAATTCCAAGGAGTGGATTCTACCGATACCTTTGCACCGGTTGCAAAGATGGATTCAATCAGGCTAATTTTAGCCATTGTTTCTAGTAAAGGTTAGGAGGTTCACCATATGGATGTCAAGAGTGCATTCTTACATGGTGAGATGCAGGAAGAGATATACATGCAGCAACATGAAGGTTTCCAAGAGGATCCTTCACTTGTTTGAATGTTGAAGAAATCAATATATGCGCTCAAGCAAGCCCCAAGGGATTGGTATGCTAAAATGGATAGTTTTTTGCTCTCAATTGGTTTCATTCGATGCAAGTCATATCCAAATGTGTATTTGCAGAAAAATAATGATGTATTTCAGGTTATTTTACTGTATGTCGATGACCTCTTAATTACATGGATTTTCAACAAACAAATTGGATCAATTAATGCATCTCTACCTGGTGAATTTGCAATGACTGATCTAGGATTGCTAAAACAATTTCTAGGATTAGAAATTGAGCAATCTGAAAGAGGCATCATGCTCATCCAGAATAAGTATCCTTTATATGTACTAATAAATTTCAATATGGATGATTGTAAGGCATCCAAGTTCCCATTTCTTTCTGTCATAAAACTAGGTGAATTTGGTGATTCTCCTTTAGTAGATTGCTCACTATACAGGAATCTAGTTGGTAGTTTGATGTACCTTACACATACCAAACCTGATTTATCTTATGTTTTCAATGTTGTAGCAAGGTATATGTAGAAGCCACATGAGTTCCATTGGAAGGAAGCCAAAAATATCCTTCATTATGTTCAACGAACCAATATTTTTCATGGTACACTGTGCAGCTAGTTCTTCACTAGAACTAGTAGGATTTTATGATTCGAATGGGATGGAGATCCCAATGAAGAAAAGTCCAATTCAGGTTTTTTTTTTATGATTTATGATGTTCCCATTTTTTTTCTATTGATAAACAAAAAACAATTTATCTTTCTTTAGCAGAGGTCAAATACGGGGGAGCAGTGAATGCAACCACACAATGTGTGTGGTTGCAAGGTATTCTTCTGGAGCTTGATGTTGCATTTGATTAACCCACTACCATTTTGTGTGAAAATAAAATTTCCATAAATATATGTATAGATACAATACATAGGCATATAAAAAATCACATAGAGATCCATATGCACTACATCTTTGGCTTAGTGCATGACAGGGTGATTGACTTGCAGTATTTCCCATCCACCGAGCAAACTGATGACATATTCACCAAGAGTTTTACTGAGAATACCTTCACTTAATTGAGATAATTTCTTGGAGTGAGTGATGGATGGTGATGGATGGCATTCACTTATAGGTTTTCATCCCCATGTCCATTTTAGAGGGGAGGTTTTGTTCCCATGAGGTTTTCCTTTTTTCATCCCTTTTCATGGACAAATAAATTTGTCTTTGTATGGGGTGACTTGAGATTTTGTTTCCAAGGCCTCCAATAATATTTTGATGAGTTGTACTAATTCATGGTTAAGTGGGGGTGTTAGAATAGTAATCCAATGATTAGTACCTTGGTTTATAACCTTATTCAATTTCATTTTCTTCTTAGCATTAAATTTCTATGGTTTAGACTTAGGGAATTTGTCTAGGAGGTGAACTGGTTATTTTCAGACCTTTCACACATGCACTAGCGCTATAGTGTTAGAATTTGATCATTTAATCAATATTATCTAGGATCTTATCTGAGAGAATAACATGCACAATAATAATCACAAGAGAAAAGAGACACAAAGAATTTTCCTTGGGGAAACCATAAAGGAGAAAACCCCACAACTTCCTCAAAGATAGAATGAGCACCAATTGCAAAAGTAAAACCCAAAAACACAAAGACGATCTCCCACAGCTGATCTCTCTCTCACTTGTACGATATCTTCTTCTCTCACTCATGCACTACAGTTGAGTAAGTGTATGTCTCAAATAGAGTGGCTCACTTTCTATTTATACTAGTTTCCGACTTGACAATTACTTACCAGGGCCGACTTCTCTAGGAGAGTCTAATAACCCTAGTACCCTGAAAATGTGGGGTCTATTTCCCCAACTTACAATGGAGGATTAACCTCAAATAAATTATGGGTATTATTTCCCCGACTCACAACGGAGGTGTTAGCACCGGAATTGAACCAAAGGTTGGGGAAGGGCTCGCTTCCGAGTAATAGCAAAACCGCTTTTGGCCATGCCTCCAGCCCTAGACTATCAGAGAGGGATCTCTCATTCATCACCGGAGCAGATCCACATAAGGTTGTCAGTCTTGTGTATCACCAAATTCTACTCCGCATAGGATCTTCAATCGGTATGATCAGGGGGCTAGGATCCTGAATGGGGAAAAGTCGGTCGAGGTAGGTGCATGATGGGGTTATAGGGGTTAAAGGAACATGGGAAAATGGAGTCGAAACCTATGCAAGAAATTACTACAGATGGAAAGAATGATGGAAGGTAGCAAACAAAGGCAAGATAGCTGCTGATTTCCCAATCAGGAGATTTTAGCGGGTGTTTTGGAGGACAAGAAAGAACAGTCCATCTCATGGAGCATCAGCAAGATGAATTCCATGAGACCTTAGAAGAACCATTGTTAATTCCTGGAATAGTAGTCGAAGCATAGCAAGTACGAATTCTAAACCACTATACCCTATGTTGCATGCATGAAAGCAATAAATGAAATGGAGTGAAAACAAGGGAACACAATTTACACGTAAAGAAAGCACTTATTGGGAAAAACAACAACACAAGAATCTCTGTTGTGAATGAGAGTATTCCACTACAATTTTATTCATACACAGGTATCAAGCTTTTACAAATGGGAGCCTCAACCTAATATTGTTTCCCAATACAATTCTCTAACTCCTTTCTCCCTCTATCGGGAGCATTTTTATACAATCCTAATGCTGAGACTATAGAATAAAAAATGGTTACAAGTCGCCATCCAGTGTTAACAGTGAAAAGAGTGGGCTATCGCCACATTTTACAAATATAAACAAACATTATGGAGATGGATCACATGATAACATGGGCTGACAGCACAGAGCCTCCCACAATCTTGCTTCGTGAAAATGACTCCCACGTGATGTGCTGACGAACGATTGTCTGCACACGCTGCCCAAGACCCATTTTGGGTCTCCTTGTCTAGCTGGAGGCTGACGACCAAAGGCGAACAAGAAGGTCCAAATCCTTCTCTCTACCATTCTCTCGACCTCATCCTCTATCTGGTAACATTATTATAGGAGGAGGCCAGAGAGAGGGTGGCCAAATGCTAGGTGATGACAAGTGACTTAAGAAGCTTATCATCCTTGTACTATCTTCTTACTCCTATGAGGAGGATCTTCCCGCGAGCCATGTAGGTAGGTGTGCACCTGTCCCTCTCTTTTCCCATGACTAAGCAGCCAAATGGAACCCCCAGGAATGGCATTGGAGGCTTTGGACCCACCTGGTCCTAGCACGAGATTTTGCACCAACAGTTTTGCCACTACTGTGAGCTGGGACTTCGAAGGTCGAGACTACAGCTAGGAGTGCTAGAGGGACATCGCTAGGCTGTCCAAACCCATGTACTGCATATCTAGAGACTGGGTGGTGTAGAAGTGGCTGAATCCCTCTTGGTATCTAACATCTGTGCCCTGGTGGTTGAAAGTCTTCTGGCATAGACAACCATAACACAGATTTCAGGCCTGCCTACCAAGAGTACTCCTTGTCGAACTAATTTATTGAACCACATTGTCATGGTTGTCTATGAAATACTTCGACACTACTTGGGACTCAACCTCATATAAATCTTACAATCTACACAATTCCATGTCTCACAGATCTTCTGAAGGTGGTGTTATATAGTGCGAGCAGGAAAGGCTTAGGGAAGCACTGCTTCCTTGAAGCAGTTGCGATGGTGGAATGTGTGGCGCCAGAGCAGAGCTTTTTTCCTCCTGATGTTAAATCATATCACACGGCATGGCTAAGATTTTGAATCATTTCAGTGTGGTTGCCAAGATGGTTCTAAGGGTTGCGGATTTGACCATCTCCTACCCTTTCCATCACCTTGATGGTGGTGTCAGGCTATTTTAGTTCGCAACATCCCTCGGTCTCATGTAAATTCCAGTTCTGTCGCCTCAGCGAATCAAACCTCTATCTCTTTCATAGTTTCCATCGAAACAAAAACTATTCCACGCTTGCAATCTGGGGAGTTGAACCACGGGAAAAGACTTCCACCTCAGGCATATCCCGAATGGCGTCGGAGGAATCAGCTAATCTGTGATGAGGAAGATTACACGTGTGAACGCCCCCTCTGCTGTCATTTCCACACAGGATGGGAGATTTGCACTTCGGGAGTCTTCTTTAGCTGTTCGATCAAATAAAAGTTTTGCATCTACCATCCATGTTCCACTTATCTCGCCGCCAACCTTTCTCTTCGGTACACCATGGGCGGTTTGGATCGTGATATGTTCTGAGCCATAGATCGAGATCGGCTCTCATGCAGCTGTCGATCAGAATGGGCCCCACCATTTTTTGCAATGGAGAACTCAAATATTCGCTGATCTATCCTGACTTTCATCAGAGCCGTTGATCCTTTTGACCTCTATGCCTTTTCACGATTTGAAAGTGCGGTTTTACCCGTACAAGAATGGATTGCGAAATCGTTGTAGGCTGTAGATCTGCCCCAAGCCACATCTCAACCGTCGAAATATTCTGGTCATTCATGGATTTAACGATCCGAGAAAGGAGCTTGGACTACGCATGTTTTTTCATGCGAAGCAATCCGGAACCATTGATCTGCCTCTAATCAATCGCAGCCCTTGAATATGGATCACACCCAATGTCACGATACACTTTTCGCTTTCATCGTTGAAGGATGGTCACACGAGATTCAAGAGGCTGGGACCCTTACCGAACCTCTGTCAAGCCTTCAAATCAACTGTTAAAACGGAGTGTTAACAACTGGTTCCACGAGGGATGGTATCCTCCCAGCGAGGTAGCAAAGAACCCTCGTAGACCAAGTGCTGAATCCATTGGGCCACCTTCAGCTTGTCTTGGGCCTCTCCATTCTACTTCATGTTGTTGCTTTAGTGAATACGTGACACTCTTGCAAATCATGCTAGAGACTGTAAACCTGTGATGGTAACTGAAAAATGGAAGCAAACTGAAAACAGTAATGAAGGAAATGCTCGATAACAACTGAGATTATTTTCTCCTACCTACTCTACCTAACTCTGTACATAAACCTAATTAAGTGAAATTAGACTTCCAGTGAAGCCAATCAAGCAACTTTCCTAATATTCTTGTTCTTGCATGGTGCTCAATGGACAAAAATGAAACAAATAATGGGAGAAGGAAAAGATGGAAAAACTGATCTTCAAAGCAGAGATGCGACCAATATTTTCCTTCACCTAGACCCTCCATGTATTTGGCCATGGGGTCATAGAACTCATGGCAACCTCCAGCATGCTCTGTCACCTTGTCATGAGAAAGATGCCCAAAGCTTCTTGCTTCTAGGGAGTTTTCAGGCTGACACTTGGAAGATTGTAGATGAGGACCCTCAGAATCTTTCTCTAACGAAATATCCCTCTCTTCATTCGAAATTTTTACAGTGAAGGTTTGATGTGCTTCAAGAGGGAGGTCTTCAGCTTCTCTGTTGGAACCGAGTAGGCATACTTCTTTCGGGTGAGGCGGCATTCCTGAAAATGGAGTATCATAAAAAGTGTTTATCTGTAAACTGCTACATCTGCGTCCATTTTTGTACAAGTTTTCAGCCTGCGCCACCTCTGTTTCTTTCTGCTTTTGCTTAGAGGACTTGATTATATGCCTTATCAATTCAAAAGAGGCATAGCATAAGGGTAATATATCACCTCCAGTGCCTTCATTGTCTTTACTCATTCCGACCTCCTGATTTTGCATTACGCTTTGACTTTTTTCATCAGAAGGTGTCGTTTCAACAGCTGGCTCATCTCATAGATACTCTTCTTCATATTCATCATACACAGGCACACCAATCTCCTTCTCAAAATCATATTTAGTTGACCAAGAGCGAGTCAGGTCACCATCTTCAGAGAATAGTCCTATAGGACTATTTATTTTAGCCTCAGGCGGGCCATCTTTCCGCGTATCATGAGAGATCTTTGATGGGAAATAGGCTTCCCTCTTTTTCTTGTAGGTCCCAACCATATTGTATGCATCCATTAGCTCACCACCATTGTCCTAATCTGATGGCATCCTGGACATCTTAAGGTTCTTGTCAACCTTCAAACAATCAGTGAACATCTACTGCAGGGTGGTTGATCTTCTGTCCAAAAGAAGCAAGGACAGGTCAGGAGGAAAGGCAGCTGCATAATAGATCTTAGTAGCATTCTCAAGAGGTTGAACTTCCTTAGGCATGTTATAGTAACAACTCACGAATATTTTATTAAAACTAGATACAGACTCTCCTTCATCTCTCCTCAAAGAATAAAACTCTGAGAGTATTCGATCCAATGGTCGGCTCCTTCCCCAAAACCTCAAGAATGTGCAAGAAAACTCTTCCCAAGTATGGATGGACTTAGGCTACAAATGTTTGAACCAGAATTTGGCATCCCCTTGTAGAGACAGAGCAAATGTTGGCATGGGGACATCGTCATGTTCTATCTCGAAAAGGTCAGAGAAATGCTCAAAAACTTGAATATGTTTTTCAGCAGTCAAATCTTCAGATTCTCCATCGAACTTGGGGAGGTACTTGTGATATTTTGCGGGAAGATCATGGAGGATAGGAGGTAATATGAATGGTTTATATCAGCTTGGAGAAATGGGGAAGACGGGATTAGGTACGATAGCTGAACTATCGCCTGAGGCTTCATGAATTTCACAAGGGTGTTCTTTGATGTTGGGTGCCCCCAGATAAAGATCTAGGCCGAAATCAAATGTGTAATATGACGCAATGCTTTCGGTTCATAAAGAAGGATAAACATGGACATATTCATGGTTCTACTTAGGATGAGCAGGGCCAGAGAAAGCTGTTTTGACGAATCTAAAAAAGGATAAGAGCAAACTTAGAAGGTAGGATAAGGAATCCTGGAAGAAACGAAGATTCAAGTGCCTGGACCTCCTGTCATACATTTCTAAGTTTTATGAGGGATTCATTCCCAGGCAGGGTCTGCCATCCTTCCTCTGTCATGAGATTTTTCTGGATCACATCACCAACGAAGTCGCCGATGTCTGAATCCTTCAAGAGTGGAGTCGCCAGGTGAAATATACTTAACCTTCTTGGTGTCTGACCGATTGTTCACCATCAACAGTCAGATCTAAGTCTTTTTCATTCTTCCTAGGGAGGATCTTCAAGTTTGTTCACAACAGCGACAATTTGTTAGCACCGGAATTGAACCAAAGGTTGCGGAATGGCTTGCTTCCGGGTAACAGCAAAACTGCTTTTATCCATGCCTCCAGCCCTGTGTGATCAGAGAGGGATCTCTCATTCGTCACCGGAGCAGCTCCACATAAGGTTGTCAGTCTTATGTGTCACTAGAGTCTACTTCACATAGGATCTTCAATCGGTATGATCAGGGGGCTAGGATCCTGAATGGGGCAAAGTGGGTCAAGGTAGGTGCATGGTGGGCTTATCGGGGTTAAAGGACCATGGGAAAATGGAGTCGAAACCTGTACAAGAAATGATTACAGATGGAAATAATGATGAAAGGTAGAAAATGGAGTCAAGATAGCTGCTGATTTCCCAATCATGAGATTTTAGCGGCTGTTTTGGAAGATAAGAAAGAACAGTCCATCTCATGGAGCATCGGTGAGATGAATTCCATGAGACTTTAGAATAACCATTGTTAATACCTGGAACAACAATCAGAGCATAGCAAGTACAAATTTTGAACCACTATACCCTATGTTGCAGGCATGAAAGCAATAAACAAACGAGCGAAAACAAGGGAACACAATTTACACGTAAAGAAAGCACTTATTGGGAAAAACAACAACATAGGAATCTCTGCTATGAATGATAGTATTCCACTACAATTTTATTCATACACAGGTATCAAGCTTTTACAAATGGGATCCTCGACCTGGGATTGTTTCCCAATCCAATTCTCTAACTCCTTTCTCCCTCTATCGGGAGCATTTTTATACAATCCTAATGATGAGACTACAGAATAAAAAAATATTACAAGTCGCCATCCGGCATTAACAGTGCAAAGGGTGGGCTATTGCCACGTTTTACAAATATAAACAAACATTATGGAGATGGAGCACGTGATAACACGGGCTGACAGTGTAGAGCCTCCCACAATCCTGCTTCATGAAAATGACTCCCACGCGACGTGCTGATGAATGATTGTCTGCACAGGCTTCCCTGGACCCATTTTGGGTCTCCTTGTCCAGCTAGAGGCTGTTGATCAAAGGCTGACAAGAAGGCCCAAATCCTTCTCTCTAACATTCTCCCAACCTCATCTTCCATCTGTAACATTGTTATAGGAGGAGGCTGGAGAGAGGGTGGCCAAATGCTAGGTGATGACAAGTGACTTAAGAAGCTTATCATCCTTGTACTATCTTCCTCCTCCTATGAAGAGGATCTTCCCGTAAGCCATGCAGTTAGGTGTGCACATGTCCCTCTCTTTTCCCACAACTAAGCAGCCAAATGGAACCCCCGGGAATGGCGTTGGAGGCTTTGGACCCACCTAGTCCCAGCATGAGCTTTTGCTCCAACAGTTCTACCACTACTGTGAGTTGGGACTTCAAAGGTCGGGACTGCAGCCGCGAGTGCCATAAGGACGTCGCTAGGCTTTCCAAACCCATGCACCACATATCTAGAGACTGGGTGGTGTAGAAGCAGGTGAATTCCTCTTGGTATCTAACATTTGTGCCCCGGTGGTTAAAATTCTTCTGGCATGGACAACCAGAACATAGATTTCGGGCCTGCCTACCAAGAGTACTCCTTGTTGAACTAATTTCTCAAACCACACTGTCATGGTTCTCTATGAAAGACTTTGACACTGCTTGGGACTCAACCTCATATAAATATTACCATCTACACAATTCCATGTCTCACAGATCTTCCGAAGGTGGTGTTATATAGCGCGAGTAGGAATGGCTTTGAGAAGGGCTGCTTCCTTGAAGTGGCTATGATGGTGGCATGTGTGGCGCTAAAGCGGAGCTTTTTTCCTCTTGATGTTCAATTATATCACATGGCATGTCTAAGATTTCAAATCAATTTTGTGTGGCTGCCAAGCTGGTTCTAGGGGTTGCGGATTTGACCATCTCCTGCCCTTTTCGTCACCTTGATGGTGGTGTCGGGCTGTTTTAGTTTGCAACATCCCTTGGTCTCATGTAAATTCCAGGTCTATCACCTCAGCGAATCAAACCTCTATCTCTCTCATGGTTTCCATCGAAACAAAAATTGTGCCATGCTCGCAATCTGGGGAGTTGCGCCACAGGACGATACTTCCACCTCAGGCATATCCTAAATGGCATAGAAGGAATTGGCCAATCTGTAATGAGGCAGATTACACGTGTGAACTCCCCCTCCACTGTCATTTCTACACAGGATGGGAGATTTGCACTTCGGGATTTTTCTTCAGCCATTTGATCAAAGGAAAATTTTGCATCCATCGTACACGTCCACTTATCCCACCACCAACCTTTCTCTTCGGTACATCATGGGCGGTTTGGATCGTGATACATTCTGAGCCATAGATCAAGTTCGGCCCTCATGTAGTCGTCGATCGAAATGGGCCCCACCATTTTTCGCAACGGAGAACTCAAATATTCGCCCGTGCTGGTTCGTCCTGCAAAATGAACTGTAGCCACTGATCTATCCTCGCTTTCATCACAGTCGTTGATTCTTTTGACCTCTATGCCTTTTCATGATTTGAGATTGTGGTTTTACCCGCACAAGTATGGATTGCGAAATCGCTGTAGGCCGTAGATCTTCCCCAAGCCACATCTCAATCGTTGAAAGCTTCCAATCATTAACGGATTTCATGATCCAGGAAAGGAGCTTGGACCACGCATGTTTGTCCATGCAAAGTGATTTGGGACTGTTGATCTACCTTTGATCAATCGCAGCCCTTAAATATGGATCGCGCCCAATGTCACGATACACTTTCCGCTTTCATCATTGAAGGATGGTCACATGAGATTCAAGGGGCTGGGACCCTTACTGAACCTTTCTCAAGCCCTCGGATCAACTGTTAAAATGAAGTGTTAACAGGATGGTTAACCTCAATGACTTTACATCTCTTTATTATATTAATGACTCTCTAGATCGGAACATCGGCGTACAATGAAATACAATATAAGATATACAAGTGATTACATTCCGAAGTGACAAATACATAAACACTCCCTCTTAAATGGGAAGGTATTCTCTTAACAAAATTCATCAGCACAAGTCTTCATCACTGGATCATTCATCAAAGATGGATCATCATCATAGCTGGATCATCATCATCATTGGATCATCATCAAAGATGGATCATCATCATCACTACTCCCACTTTATCAAGAAAATGGTGCTATCTCTCAATTCTACTTGTCATAGGAAGTTCTACAGAGCTATGCCTTTTTCATGTTGGTTGCAGGCATGGCCTCCTTGTCATTAGAGGAAATTTGCGGTCTAAAATGTGCCTCCTAAGGAAAAAATAAAATAATAGTTATTAATTTTGGAGGAAGAATGAAAAAAACTATTTTTTGTGTTCGTATTTTCGACATATATCCCTGTGTTTTTACTCAAATTCTGAGTGGGAGATCTTGTTGGATGTGAAATTTAATTCCACATCCAATGAGTACCCACAATGCATACTTTTGATGGACCCCTCTACCCCAAAAACAAGAAATATCTAAAAACTGTGATGATGACAAGAAATACCTGAAAAAATGTGATGATCATGTAGCGAGGTATTTCTTGTTTTTTCAGGTATTTCTTGTTTTTGGGGTAGTGAGGTCCATCAAAAGTATGCATTATGGGTGCTCATTGGATGTGGAATTAAATTTTTCATCCAATGATCTCTCCCGCTTGAAATTTGAGTAAAAACACAGGGAGATATGTCAAAAATACGAACAAAAAAAGTAGTTTTCTTTTATGATAAATATGTCAATTCAACCATTATGGTTGACTCATTTTATTGAAATTCTATTGGTTCTTGAATTCCAACTCACAAAATTTATTGTTGGCACTTTTTCTTATAAGGCCCATTTTAGACCCCAAATTTCCTCTAATGAGGTCTTCATCTTCTTTAGCGCTTATATTCGACCATGGGAGGCCCTTCCTGCCACCATGTCGAAAAGGCCCACCCAACACTGATATTTGACCATGGGAGGCACAGCCTGCCACCATGTCAGAAAGGCCCAACACTCACATCTGACCATGGGAGGCCCATCCTGCCACCATGACAGAAAGGTTTGTCTAACACTTATATATGACCATGGGAGGCCCAACCTACCACCATGTCAGAAAGGCCCAGCCCTCACATCTAACCATGGGAGGCCTATCCTACCACCATGTCAAAAAGGATTAGCACTCACATCTAACCATGGGAGGCCCAGCCTGCCACCATGTCAGAAAGGATCAGCACTTACATCCAACCATGGGAGGCCCAGCCTACCACCATGTTGGAAAGGCTCAGCACTTACATCCGACCATGGGAGGCCCAGCCTACCATAGTGTCGAAAAGGCTCAGCACTTACATCCAACAATGGGAGGCCCAACATTCCACCATGTCGGAAAGGCTCAGCACTTACATCTAACCATGGGAGGCCCATCCTGCCACAATGTTGGAAAGGCTCTACACTTACATATGACCATGGGAGGAACACATCACACAACCATGTTAGAAGGGCTCTGCACTTACATATGACCATGGGAGGAACACATTCCACAACCATGTTAGAAGGGATCTACACTTACATATGAACATGGAAGGAACACATCCTACCACCATGTCAGAAGGGCTCTTGAACTCATCACTTCCCCTTGGAAGGAACCTCGATCTAGAGAACACCAAGCTTGTCCCTGAAGTACTCAAACTTCACTCTGACCATTTCTAGCATAGAATCACATCAGGGCTAATTACGTCCAAGGATAACCTGTGAGCTTCACAAGGACCAATTACATCCGAGGACAACCTACAGGACCGTTTGTGTCTGAGTAACCTATGAGATTCTCCAGGATTTTGTGCTCAGACAACCCATCTCACCGTCTATGCTAGAACTTCCCCTTTCAAGAGATCTCGATCTAGATCACAAACTGGAGATTCACTGCTCCTCTCTTAGCTATAATCAGTGCTATGTAGGACTCCATCCTTCCAAACCAAGAGATCACACCTGATCCCATACTAAAGAAGCACCTTGAAGTTATCTTCCTATCAATGGCACTGCCTTCCCAATCCAAATCCAATATAACCCTCCAGGATAATCTTCTGATCTGTATCATACTTGATCCCATACTCAACTATACCCTTTAGGTACCTAATCACTGCATGCTTTTCAACCATCAGGTGAACATGTCTCAGATCTTTCAGGAACTGACACAATGTGTTCACAGTAAAGCAAATATCTGGTGTCGTATTCGACGGGTATATCAAGGACCCAATCATCTGATGATACATCATAGAATCAACCGAATCTGATAAAGCATCACTCAATAGCTTTATGTTCGATGTCATAGGTGTGGTCATGACCTTGCAGTCTATCATCCCAAATATCTTCAGGGTCTCTACTGCATACTTCCCTTGTCCCAGGGAGATTCCATCTACAGTCTGCCACACCTCCATGCCTAGAAAGTAGTGGATCATACCCAAGTCTTTCATCTCGAACTCAATAGCAAGTCTCCTTCTTGCATCTTTAATGAGTTCCTCTTTTCCTATCAGGAACAGGTCATCGACATATAACAGGAGCATCATTGGTCTTCCGCCGTCAACATTGAAGTAAAGGTTGGAATCTTATTTACTCTCAGTAAAACCTAGAGCTATCAGTAAGTTGTCTATCCTGTCGTATCATGTCGAACCTCATAATCTTCTATAGTCACTCCCTCTGAAGTGGAGCATCATTATCCCTATTCGTTTCGTACTCTATGTATTGAAACATTATGTACTGGAGTGACAAGTAGCTTCCTATGCTACTAATATTCTATGTATCCATCTAGGGTCACTGGATACCAATATCCTCTATCTTGGCCCTTTTCAAAATTTCTTCTCACACCCATCTATGAGCTTGCCATCCTCTATAGGATTTCATTTTCAACCTTGTAGAAAAGGCTAATATCTCCATCACTCTAGGTGATCTTCAATCTCCTCATGTATGTGTTATCCCATGGGTTCCTTTTGAGCTCGTACAAGGCCTTCTTTAATTTGCACACATGAGTCTGCCTGAAATGTGTCTTAACTTCCAGTGGCTGCAAATGTCTCTTTGTAGTATATTCCTTATTTTCGTGAGAATCCTCATGCTATGAATCTTGACTTGTATCCTACTGCATGATGGATCTTTCAAGTCTTGATATTGCATCCTAGACATCATTCTTCTTGAACTGATACACTCCTTCCCTTTCTTCTTGGCTATTTATTCATAGCTAGAAGGTTCTGCATCAATGATGTCACTCAACAGTTTCACATAACTACATTATGTCTAAGACCTCTTTCTTTATTTGAAAGTATCGTCATATTATTCTTCATCTTGTATTATTTCTCAAACTATCGTCACTTGTTCTTTGGAACAAATCTCATCCTTCTTTTCTTGTAGGTTATTGTACATGATCTTTCCTACAAGTCAAATGCACCAGTTGTATGGTTAGAAACATTTCATAAGGCATATTCATAATGGAAAATTCTTATGCATAAAGATATAATCATGCAACTGTTTTAGCCCATACACTACTACATTTCGATCTAAAATCCGACGGTTACTTCCGACGGTGCGTGGATTTATCTTGTTAAACTTACCAAAAATCAAAAGGATACATTTTTTTTTGCAAATGTAGCCACAAGCATCGGTTAAGCGACAGCTATTTGATTTGTGAATGTTCAAAGCGACGACTATTTGATTTGTGAATGTTCAAAGTTCGTGTTGATGTGTGAAAATGTTCAAAGTTCGGAAGCGTTTCTTAAGCGACGGAGGAACCGTCGGTTAAGCGACGGAGCACTATTTATCACAGGATAAAACAATGTTATGCCTCGCCCCGCCACAAAAAACAAAAAACACAAATTACAACCCGCGGCCACAAACAAACCTCGTGACAGCACCAGTGAAAGAAAGAGAGGAGAGGGGTCACAGTGGATAGATGGCACACAGGGGAGTATTAGACAGTGGATAGATGGCACATAAGAGATGGGTCGCAGTGGATAGATGGAAATAAACCTTTAACCCATTACAGTTGTAGAGGAGGGGCCGAAGAGGAGAGGGTCGAAGAGGATAGGGCCGTAAGAGCATTGGGATAACTAGACACATTTCCATATCAAGCCCTCTTTTGTCGAAGGAAAGTTCAACCAAACCAGCCGCTGAATTGGTCAAATTGAATCCAATGAGTGAGTATGCCGCCAGGTCTGGACGATTAATTGATTCTAACCATGAAGGGCATAGCAGCTGGTATGCAGAACACTGGTTAGAAGGGTTTTGGCAACAGATTTTCTCATGTTAGTACTATATTGGGAGTTTCTTGAGACCTGCTTCACAGGGGCGTTATTCAGATTCCAATATTAAAGGCAGCTTTCTAAATACACCAGTGTAGATATGGAGTTTACAAGTGTTGGTGTCCCTGTTAAAATTTTCATTGGATCATCTAACCTCAGTACTTGCTCCTCTGTAACTCTGCGCTGTGTGCGGGTATGTCTCTACACTATAGAAATTGGTTGTTGTAAGTGGGTATGTCTCTATATATGTCTCTGTACTGTGTGAAGTTGTGTTTTGTATATGGGTATATCTCTGTGTCTGTGTTGTATGTGGCCCTGTGGGTATGTCTCTATTGGAAGAGCAGTAGGAGCTCGATAAACATCCCCTACTCATTGACTCGCCACATGGAGGATGCTCCTGCTCATCTAAAGATATCAAGCAAGCAACCTGAAATCGGTTAATGCAAACTTTGGGCTCCTAATTCAAAGTAAGCATTTCTTTCTAATTTCTTCTGGAAATTTTATTGCCCTCTCTTTTTGTAAATCATTGTCATCTCACGGCCTTGCTTATGCTCATGTTTATGTGGTTTTTTGAGCTACAACTCGATTGTAAAAATATAAGGTTATGAATGCGCGTGCTTCCTTTGGGGTTATCATTTTTATGTGATAAGTGGCGTACTGTGAGGATTCTGTAGCAGCCAATTGTCATTTGACTGGGAATGGGATGTGTTGTTGAATCATTAATATGTAGCAAATATCCTTGACGTACCATCCCAAAACTTTCAATTGCTAGTTGAATCATTTCAGTGTCCTTGTCAAACAATGTAGCAAAGACTCTGGTCATACCATGATCCATCCCAAAATATCCAATTGCCTTCAATTATTTCCATTTAACAAAATAGGCCCAATTGGTTTGAGTACACATCTTTTCTATCCCAAAAAACTAGTTAAACTTTTAATAATAACGTCTTTTTCAGATTTGAAATCCCAGGATTTATGAATTTAGTGGTCCAGTTTCACTATGAAAAACTAAATTATATTTGCTCACTAGTCAAAATCTCGGCGGAGGCAGGGAGAAATATAGGTTTTCTTCAATGTGGCTTCTGCATTCTAATCTGTAACCTTGTCCTCGTCAGGTTTAAAATTCCAGATCTCTGAAGGTTGAGGTTCATTATGAAAACTAAATTATATTTGCTCACTAATCAAAATCTTGGGAGCGGCAGGGAGAAATATAGGCTTCAATGTGGCCTCTACACTCTCAACTGCAACCTTGACACACGTAGCATCACAATAGGGGAGTACCAGATCAAATTACTTAATATCCAGCTCTATAGATCAGAAAATAAGTGGATGGACTTCATAGGGTTCATTTCTAATTGTCCAATTAAATGGTTTCATATCGTAATATAATGCAATGTAAACATAGTGTGGAAATAATCTAATTCATCAAGAACAATTTACAGAGATGGAAATCGTCTTTACAGAGATGGAAATTGTCTTAAATCTAATTTAGCTATTGTAATTTTACAAAGAGATCAGCTAGGAGAGCATAATGATCATTAGCAAACAGATAACTAGCACATATGCTCTACATGACAGCCACTTTCACTGCATGTCAGGATGCTCTAGTTTCAAACTAAGAATCGAGGGAATAATGGTTCTCTCTGCTCTCTTTCCATTTGACATTTTCCTTCTGAATCAACATGAACGAGGATGCTTCCCTTTGAATGAGTAAATATTAGTAAAGGCAGTTCCCCATAGGAGAAGACAAAC
Source organism: Pseudotsuga menziesii (assembly GCA_001517045.1). Lineage (NCBI taxonomy): Eukaryota > Viridiplantae > Streptophyta > Pinopsida > Pinales > Pinaceae > Pseudotsuga > Pseudotsuga menziesii. Next base: position 319,099 of record LPNX011031428.1, on the reverse strand, counting down.
ATTGTATTTATATTCTTTTTCTGCTAAGGAATTGCAGTGCTAACTCGAGATAAAAAAGGAACTAAGTCCATGGATGATAGAATTTTCATGTGAAGATAAACAGACAATTGTTTTTCCTTGATGATTGTTTATTTCAAATCCTAAGAGTGCCTTGAAATGAAAATACCAGGAGCCACACAATTCTCACACATGCAGTGATATGGGTGTGTACATACCACCCATGTGAAAGAAAGTAGAACGTGAAATTGGAACATAACTACAGCCCACGTGGAGATTTGGCAGGAGCTTGGGAGAACATAATGGGATAATACTAATATTTTACAGATCATGGGATCATAGTTGTTACAAGATTGGCCATGAAAATGGTGATTAGATAAGAAAGAAAATACTACCTATACAATACCAAGAAAGTAAATATTACTTGTGTTTTTCTTGCTTATAAATATTTCTCGAGCTATTTTCTCACCTAAACAGAGACACATGGTTCCCAATATTGTCAAACATGCATGCTTTCAAATGCCAAAAATAGGAGAAAAGGACAATGAAATTTATAGTAGCACCTTTGTACAAATCATTTTCATGAACAGATTGTTGATGAACAAAGAAGACAGCACTAAGCTAATTGATTTTCCTTTTTACAGACTCTACGTCTTGGAACTGTTTGCTGGTGTCTATCTCTTCTTCTGTGCATCCTATGATCTTGCATTTGGAAAAAATCACTAAAAAATACTATTATCCTTTTGTAAATCCATCTTCTTCTGCTTGTCCTCCACTGCTAGCCTCACCAGAGTGATCTTCTTCATCCTCGTGTGAAGGTTCTTTAAATGACACCAAAAGCCACAAAAGATATACAAACCATGCTGCTGCCATGACCCAGCCAGGTAGTGTATTTTCATTAAGAGTGACTCCAAAAAATGACTTGTTAATCTGGAGGACTCCAGCAAAAGCAGGTCCAGCAGCCATTCCTAGTGCACTGGAACTTACAAATGCAGCAGAGGCCTTTAAGCATGTTTTCAATGGTACACAGTCACTGATGTAGCGTCTATTTACAGCTCTTGCAGAACCTAAACCACAAATAATGCGGCCAAGCAGTAAGATAGATAATGAATCCAGATCATAAGCCATTGCATACAATGTATTACCAAGGAAAAGAACAATGCTGCTAAAAAAAAGTGGCCTGAAATATGACTTGTTTGACCATGCACTGAAATAAACTGAAGAAACTAGCTGTGCAACTACCATTGACCCAATTATTACTCCACAGAGTGTTGCTGCAGCTCCTAGGCTCATTGAATATTTGTCTACTATTGGGACAATTATGTATGTGTTCACCATATAAAGGAAAGTGTTCACTAAGTTCAATACAAGAGAAACAAAATGATATCTTTGATCCTGAATATACTCTTCGGAAGGCCTTGGTAACTCCTCTTCAATAATAAGTGCATGTTTCCCAAGAAAGCGTAGAAAATTTGTTGAGTTTGTAAGACGCTCTACTGCATCTTTTATTTCATCAATAACTGGATCCTGAAGTGAGAGTGCTGAAATAGGTTGATCATAAATAGATAAGTAGCTATCCCCATGACTTTGAAACCGTGTAAGATTGCGAGACAATGCCCCAACAACATCTCCTATGCCCACATGCTTGAAGACTTGCTGAAGCTGCGAGTAAGGGTGATTTGACCGGGTTGTTACATAGTAGTCTATGAACCTATAACCAAAACGCTTGTCAAACTTTTTCAATATTTTACGCACTCCAATGGCATTCACCTCCACAAAGTTTAGCAACTTCAAAAGGTCTTGGCCCAAATCCCTGTATGCTTCCCGTAGTGCATGCACTTTAGAAACATTATTTGGATGTGTCAGTGATTCACACTTCTCTCCAAGAGCTGTTAGTCTGCTAGCAAGATGTCCTTGCTGTTCTAGGAAAAATAGCACAGTTTTTTTCAACCTGGTGATCTAGCATCTTTGAAAATTATTTAAGCACATGACGACGGTCTTGTGTTCCTTCTTGAACTTGTTGCGCATATTGCCTCACCCTCTTCTCAAATTCAACCATTTTGTCCTTTTCACTATTGCAGATTTAAAACTATTTTCACAGCCACCGCTGCTTTGAAGCCCTTCTCAATTTGAATTTTCTCTTCGGTTGAATTGGACCTACCCAAATGTGAAAAATAGAAAATATAATTGGAAACAGGAATGGAATGAAAAACAGGCACTAGAACATTACAGGGGATAAGAAACATGAACCCACATTAACCCTCCTGGTGTCTACTGTGCACATAAAATTGATTGGTATTGTAGTAGTGTAGTGTCAAGACAGGCACTAGAAGCCGATTTCTAGAATTTTATTGGTGTATGGGATCATTTTCATTGTAAGTAAAATTTTTGTAGTGTATTATTTGCTGATAGTCGACATAATCAATTAAACTTCAGTCTACCTATTTAGCAGCTATCCTACTTAGTGGTGTACTATGCTAGGCTTACTTTTTGGTAATATTTTGCAATAGATTGCAGAGCTATAGAAGGGATTTCTCATTTCTGCACTTCGTTCACTAAGATTGTCCAATGATTGTGAACACAAACTTTAAGAACAAATTGGCTTCTGTCCTCTTTGATATACTAAATATGAATGATGGTCACACACAGATTCACAAATTCATGGAGATTGAGCCTCTCTCTTGGTTTATAGATTGAATAGTTTGTATTGCATGCACAATCTTTTGATAATTGCAAAGGTTGGTGTTTCAACATTCTAACATATCAAGGTAACAATAGATAAGGCCATTACTGGTTTGCGCAGGATTCGAGGTTTTTTTTAAATATCCTGGTTTATGTGAGTTTTTCTTTGTTTTAGAATTTAAATATTAAATGTTAATGACCCAGGTTCAAACCCTGGTGGGCATAGATCCCTGGATTATAAGCTGGGAAAGTTTGTTGCGTTTTATATGCAGCATTAATTCATTAAAAGATATTAGTTCTGGACAATCTTATGGGAAGTGTTATAAATTTTTGCCTATTGCAGCTTGCAAGTTTAAGAATATTCATGTTATCTTATGTAGGTAAAGAGGCTTAGGAAGACTTTAGGTGGATGGATGAGACAAGTTGGAGTATTGTGTGCTGCTGGCCTTGTGGCATTGCATGATATGGCTGGTCATCTTAAACATGACCATCATAGATGACCATAATATTACAGAGGCTGTGGTTAGCATCATCAGGAGAATTTCGAACACCACAACCAAGTTTCCATTACAACGCACTTAGGATCAAGATTAGAAGATTCCTCATTCCACAGTATTGCACTTTCAACCATTATAGACATGCATGAATATAATTGGAAAACCACACAGTTGGAGATTCAATCCATTCTTAGAAACAGAGACTACGGCATAGTACAGGAGTGAAATGCAACTACATGATAAAACAAAGCATACAATTCTTGATTTCTATGAAACAAATTCAGAGTTTAAATCCATGTCCTACTACCACAGTAACTATTAAGCCTTTTCACAACTTGGCATACTAAATTCTAGTCATAACATATTGCTGCATCATTCAGAATAACAAAGTGACCGGCATACATGTCAAATTTCAAGCAAAGAAATGGGGTTTAAGAAACTCATTTTTGTCTGATAAATATGTTCCAAGGCAGCCGACTTCCTTCCTACCATAGGCTGCTCCTTTTCCAGAATGCCACACCCGTGCTGGCTATGAGGTCACTAACGAGAAGAAGAAAAAGTCAAGAGTAACAAGCACTTAAAAAGTCAAACCTTTGTCAAAAACCCAAGTTGTCACTGCTAAGAAGT
>LPNX011031428.1:287645-315010 GCA_001517045.1 Pseudotsuga menziesii | reverse complement strand
CTTAGTGTTGTTTGATTAGATTTATTTGAATTCCGGGATGTTGGATTTTATAACTCATTACTCATTTGCATTTCGCAGGATTGATAACATACATTTGAAGGGGGTCTTATATTCCAGATCAGGAAGCTACGTTTGTAACAGTTGACTTTGTTGAACTTTGTACTGGTGAGAACAGCTTGTTTTGTCCTGTATAGAGATTGATTGCTTTTTGTGGATTAGATAATGAGAAAGTTACTGGGCCTAACAAATCTATGACTGGAAAGTTTTCTGGGGAAGAGAAAGTAACTGAAAGGTCCTCGGTTGGAGGTAACCCTGAAGATCACAGGAACAAGCCTGTAATTGCTGGTATTCAGCTTTCTAATGGTGTGGAGAAAGTAGCAAAGATTGCTAATAGTTCTGTCAAAGAGGTTAAAAGTCCTGTCTCAAGGGAAGAGGCCTCCAAACACATCCCTCATTATCTCAGGCCATCCACTAGTTCCTGTCACGATGCATGTAAATATGGATCGAAAGCACATTTTGAGTCCTCGGATGCCCCTAAGCACACTCATGCTAAAGTTGCAAACAAGACAAGTCTGGCTCCCTTAAAATCTGCAGTCCCCAAGACCTACAAGACCCCTAAAAGCATTCGTAGCGATAATTCTCTAGATGGGTCTTCTTCCACTCCAGTTGGTCATTCTTCCTCTCCAGTTGGTCATTCTTCCACTCCAGTTGGCCAGTCTTCCAAAATTTCTCCAAAGGAAAAGACCCTTGGTAATATTGTACAGTCTGAGGTTAAATTGGTCAAGTCTCCACCTGAAAAACCAAAAAATCTGCCTTCTAAACCTTCTTCAGACAAGAAACCAAAACTTGTAATTACTCCTCCAACAACTTCGTCTAGATCTACCAAGTCTGCTGGAAATGCTAAAACAATTACTCCACCATCCAAGCTCTCTGGAAATGGACATGGAACTGCTAAAACAATTGCTCGATCACCCAGGCCTGCTGGCATTGCTCACGGGACTGCTAAAACAGCTAACGCACAACCCAACAAGAAGGCAGCCTTGAAGACAAGAGAGCATCTATTAAAGAAGACAGAGAAGAAGACTTCTAAATCTGATTCGCCAAGATCAGCAAGTTCAATCACTTCCTCTCTTCCACAAGAAGAAAAGCCTAATGAAGTTGGAACATTTGAGGTATGTGGCAGTGATACAGAAGAATTGGGCGCTGACAATCAAAGGGAAAAATAACAAAATTTTACAGCCCTCTGTCACCACATCTCATCTTCTTAACATACCACTTAAGTGGGGCAGATCAGACCAAGAATGAAACCTGGTCGTTGACTCAACCCTCTGTCAACCTCATCAGTGAACCAAGTCTTCATTGGCTTTTGCCCTATTTTACCTGACAGTGATCAAGGCTTGACTGGCCACTTGCCCAACAAATTTCTCCAATTTAAGGGCAAAATAACTGAAAATTTACCGACCTTGGTCTGGGTTTTGATGCCTGATTAAAATTCCTGCTTTGTATCAATGTACAGATATTATGGTAGATGGAGATGTTGGATTAGAAGAGGATCTAAATAAAGATGTTGTAGAGGATGACATTCAGGAGGATTTGTTTGATGAACTCTCAAAGGTGAATATCTTGTCATTGATTAGTTTTAGAGCATGTTCATTTTGTATTGCTTCTTTGCTTATGACATATGTTGTTTGAAATCCAACTGCTATTTGATTGCTTGGGTGGTGAGACTGATGAATCATTGTTCTTGAGAATTTTTTTCTCTTCACACCACCTTTGTTTTCCTGTTATACAGTTTGTGTTCTGTAAAGTCAACAGGTATTCTGGTGTTAATCTAGGCAACATATACATTCTGGGCATTATCAATATTATGTGGAGTGACTGCTACAGCAAGAAATTAATTGGATGGGAAATTTCCGGGACTCAGAACATCCAATAATCTTTACCCGACCATAGGGATTTCTATATGTGTTTATGGTATGAACGAATTTATTTTTGTGATGCCATGTAATTTCTTGACCATCTACTAGAGATTTTAAATCATCTGGTCAAAAATAAAAACGAATACTGCATGGAGGTAAGTGAGAGAAAAATTCATGATATTGTCCAATATGGAAGCTTGCAGCCTATGACTAAACATTCAAAAAATTACTTACAGGTCACTCCCAAAACACTCGCAGATGTAAAAGGTGGTACTCTTATTTCTTATGAAGGCAGGGTTCAGGTATGAGTGTATATTTCTAGTTGTTATATTAGAAAGAAGAATGTGTAAATTGGCATGAACTTATGAAGCTAATGTGTGCTTGGATTCATGCTGCCTGGATTGTCGTTTCCCAAATTAGTTTTTGTTTTATTGTGTAGTTGTTATTTCTGTATTTATGATGACTATATGAAAGCCATTTTCAATTGGCCTAAATCTTACATTGGAAAGAGGAATGTGTAAATTGGCATGTAACTAATGTGTGCTTGGCTTCAAGTTGCCTTGAGTGTCTATTTCCCATATTACTTTTGGTTTCTCCTATTATGTTGTCATTCTTTGCCTCTTTATCATAACTGTCTAAATTTTTTTAATTCAAGTGGCCTAATCTTATCATAGAATTCCTTTGTTTGATATTTGAGCCAATGCATTCAAATCATATTTTGCTCTCTACATTTTAGTCAGCATGTCTATTTTTGGGAAATATATAAATCCCCTTCAAGTTGGAGCCAAAGTAAATTTGATAGCTCTCCTTGCTCATGTAGTAAGGGGACTTGGGGTGCTCGCTCCAACTCTTGGATGTGCCTATCTTGATGTACATTTATGTTGATATCTAATTAGTATTTTGCTGCATTTTCGATTTTATGGAAGCTAAGCCTCTACGATGTACAGAGGCTTAGCTTCCATGTAGGAATACCCTGCTAAACAACTATGGAGGATAGGTGTCTTTAAACATAACCTATATGAAATAAAATGAGCTGTCCCCTACATGTACTAAATAAACAATTGAAATCAATTGATCATTGACTAGGATGTGTGACATCATAAGGAGTGGTGAACACTAGGATGGGTGACATCATAAGAAGTGGTGAACTGTGTATTGCACGAAAATGCTAGCCTTTCATGAAAAAAGACACTCCCTATTGACTATTTTATAATGGTTGTACAGTTTCAATGACATATTATGGTTACTATGGACCTGATTAAGTTGATGCTTCAAATCTTTTAAAAAATGACATCTTCTTCAAATTGAATACACTTGAAGTTGCTATAGTACCTATCATTGCTAGGTATTCAATATGGTCCACTCAAGACAAACCTTGTTGGGTTAATCACTTTCTTCTTTCCCTTCATCTCGGTGACAAATGAGTGTAATTAATGTGCAAAGTCCCTTACAACATCAACTTCCAAATCAGTGAGACCTCACACCTGCTCTAGACCAGGATGTGTGGTCTTGGGCAGGCATGGACCATTTGTCATAACTCTCCAAAAACTTGAACTCCTTAAGAAAAACTTGGGTGTTCTCTTGGATGAGATTATCAGACAGTGTATCAGCCCCTTCCGGGTGACAGAAGACTCGGAAAGAGAGTCTTCTTCTTCCTCCCCTCATTCTACTACCAGCTCTGATGTGACTTGACATCCACATGTTATGATCAACATGGATTATGCTTTCTATCTATATTATTTTTTAGTGCTATTGTCTAGCTTTGGCTTTTTGCTCTTTGCAGGTTAGGGTTAGGAGTTGCTTTTAAGTCTTGCACTTCCATTGTGTAAGTACACTTGTTGTAGTTATGAGTCCCACTGACCTAGTATTGTGGTGATTCATTGGACATTAATTCACAATTAACTTATGTTATCATATGTACTGGTAACTGTATGTTTAAGGGCTTTCCACATACTGCTTTAGATTTTCAACTTTCTTGGCATTTTAGATCAAGTCTTAGTTTTAATTCTAAATAGTTTTAAGTTATGTGAACGATAATGATATGATATTTGTTATTTTTAGTACATGACATTAGAGTTGTATTTTCAATACCTGAAGCGGAGTGTCAATGTTCTTATTCATACCATAGGTATCTACCATTTTCTACAGCCCCTCTTTACACGGGCCAATCCTCAATTCCTCTTAGCCTGTAAATTGTCACACCATCTAGTGGTGTGTGGCTGCATCAGATATTGTTGTTTTTACGTTAAGTGTGCATTTGTAGGTTGCTGAAGTTCTTTGTCTATTTAATTTATAGATATGACAAATATTATCAACTTATTGTGCTGTAATGATATTTGATTGCAGCTTCTGGAGATTGCACAGGTTCCCGAGGAGCATGTAAGTTAATATTGAGTTTTCTAGTTGATTTTTTACAAAATGCATATTTGCAAATTCAGGAAACTTGTGGATTTACATAAAATAGTGAGTGCTTAATTTATGCACTTTTTTATAAGACGTTCACTGATTCTAGTGCTTAATTTGTTCATGATTCAGGTTGGTGAGTTCAAGTCAATTGAGAAATTCAAAATATTTAATACCAATAATTTGTGAGTGAAATGTGTTGCATATTTGCTATTCATTACATTTTTAGGGGGTTTGAACCCTGGAGGATGTCTTATGCAAAAGGTGTCTGTAAACATGCAGGCTCCAATGAGTTAAACAATAGACTCATTTTAGCCTGTCTCTTGATCTCTTTGAAAATTTAAAGTCGAATACATATGTTAAAAGAAAGCATCCATCCATACACCTCAAAGACCATGGATTCTCTTGTGGATAAGGCAGTTATATCAAGTTTCAAAGCTTTAATAGAATTGGCAAAACTTATGTCTGCGTTAAGAAATCCCTCATATGAAGCACTTTATCAACAGTTTAGACACTTCATTAATCCTATTCAAACTCAGGTATTTACTGTGCTTTATAACTCAGATGATAATGTTTTAGTTGCAGCACCTACTGGTAGCGGTAAGACTATCTGTGCTGAGTTTTCTTTACTACGATTGCATCAAAAAGGCACAGACACTGTATTTCGATGTGTCTATATTGCTCCTATAGAAGCTCTTGCCAAAGAGCGATATCGGGACTGGGAGCATAAATTTGGTAAAGGATTGGAACTGAAAGTAGTTGAGCTGACAGGTGAATCTGCAACTGATTTGAAGCTCCTTGAAAAGGGCCAGATAATAATAAGCACACCAGAGAAATGGGATGCTTTGTCTCAGAGATGGAAACACCGCAAACTGGTTCAGCAAGTCAGCCTTTTCATTGTGGATGAACTTCATTTAATTGGAGGAGAGGGTGGTCCAATCCTGGAGGTAATTGTATCTAGAATGAGGTATATTTCAAGCCAAATTGAAAATCGTATCTGTATTATTGTGCTTTCCACTTCACTTGCAAATGCTAAATATCTTGGAGAGTGGATTGGTGCTACTGCACATGGGCTTTTCAATTTTCCACCTGGTAATCCTCTCCTATTTAAAAAAAAAAAAAAACGTTCATACCCGTCGCTTAAGCGACAGTCCGTTTTAAAAAAACATTCATACCCGTCGCTTAAGAGACACCTTCTGAACAATTTTTTTTATAAATTTTTATTATCCCGTCGCTTAAGCGACGTGTAGGTTTCATAATCCGTCGGTTAAGCGACGGCATACAAAGGATTTTTTATATAAATTTTTTTATCCCGTCGATTAAGCGACGTTTAGGTTTTATACGCCGTCGGTTAAGCGACGGCATGCAAAGGATTTTTTTAAAATTTAATAGGAATTAAATGTCAGATAACCGACGCTTTATATTTAACCGACGGTAAACTAAACTGTCGCATAACCGACGGTTTCGAAAACTGTCGGATAACCGACGAAAAGTTTCCAACGCTTAAAAAAAAATCAAAGTGTCGTACATGCGACAGGAAAGTGTCGAAAATCCGACAATACGGCCGTCGGATTTTTAGTCAAAATGTAGTAGTGATACAACATGCATCCATATCTCACAGAAATTTTCTATATTCCCTCCATCTCTACCATGATATCATTGATATTGTGCACTAATCCAATATGTCAGCAAAGAGGTTTCATTATAGATAAGTAGCAATGGAGTGTTGTATACCACCATGAGCTACCTACCCATCACATGCATATTAGTAGTATATTGTCATTAATGCAAACATTATATCATACATAACACATCAACTGAGCATAAGAAAATGCACAACAAAACAATATCATGAAATGACCATTGAATACTTATCTTTATTTGTTTTGTGGGTAGACTCCTTCTTTCAGCTTCATCATCTTCTCCATTCATAACAACATCATTTCTTATCCAAATGCTAATATGGATAAGAGGTTCTTTAAGAGTTGAGTCCTTCATATTCCTCATCGCTTGAGGGATCTTCTTTGGATCATGAGAGCTTAATATTCAGTTGCTCCCATCTTCCCTTTCTCTTATTATGAGCTGAGCTTCTTCTTATGTGCACTCTTCCCAGAGTCTGTTGAAATTAATCACTTCCTTCTGGCACACATTCCTCGAATACACTTGTGGTATAAGGTGTGTTAACCCAAAAATATCTCACTCAGCTCTCCATGGCCTACACCACCCAAGGACACCATCTCATGACCCTCCATTAGACCCTCACACCCTCAAAATAGATAAAGGATGAAGAAAAGGGCTTAAAAACCCCAAAAAGGAGCCCAAAATACTCTCCTAGGAGCTAAAGCCCCCAAAAAGGGGCTAAAACCCTAAAAGGAGCTAAAGTTAGGGAAGAAGGAGCTAAAAGCCCCAAAAAGGGGCTAAAGCCTTGACCAAGGGCTTAAAACCCTAAAACCCCAAAGAAAAGCTATAAAAGGAGGGTGGGGGGTCACTCTCAAAAGACGTCTCCCTTCCATATTGTTATGTTGCCCATGGATGCCTTGAGACCCTTTGTCTCTCAAGCCACCCACACTCCCTCTCCTCCATCTCCATTGAGTCATTGCTCCCCCATCCAAGAGAGGTGCTCCACAAGCTAGGGCATGGTGGCCCATTTCCACCCAAAGAGAAGGTATAACTTGTCTTTCTTGCATTTGCTTCTTAGTTTTCTTTGCTTTCTAACCCATGTTTTCATTTGCAGGTTTATGTTTAACATTGTTTTGCAGGTATTTCAGTTTTTTGTAGTTTAGTCATTGTTTGCAAGTATTTGGAAGTGGAACCCTAACCTTTGTTTGAAGAGGGGTTCATCATTGTTTCTCTTCCATCTTTGCTTCGCTTTGTTTTCTCCATTTTCTTATTTCTATTCTTAGTTTAGCTTCTGTCCATTTACATTCTGTTTTTATTTTCAACATTTACCACTAGAAGGAACCTACCCTTCTGTCCTATAGATAGAAGGGAGCCATTCCTGCCCCTGTAGCAAGGAGAAATCCCTGCTACAGAACTGGCGACCATACCAGGTCGATCCCACAGCATCCCTGGGCCAAATTTTTAAATTTTCAAGTTTTTCAAGTTTTTCCCTAGTTTCTCAAATTTCGTGTTAAATTCACTTTAAATCCAGTTTATTTTGAGTTATTAGTACTACTGAAGCCTCTTCTAGGAAAATTCAAGTTAGTTTGGCCACAGTACAGGTTACTGTCAGTCGAATCTAACTCTGGATCTCAAAAAACCCCAAATCAGGGGTAGGTAGCTCTTATCGGGCCTGAAAGTGAGGTGAGGGCGCACTTAATGGCCAAATAGGTGGGCCCAAGTGCACCTAGGGTGCACTTAATCACCCGATAAGTGTGACTTCACTCAAAAACACAGACCGCGACTGTCTGTGAATTCTGTGCGACCCCCTCGCCTGTTTCTGAAAAAATATTGCTGCCCCCTCGCCAGATTTGATCAGAAATGTGCAGCCTGTCAAACAGAAATTCAATTTCAGTTTAATATATGTTAAATTTCAGTTTATAGGGACTGTCAGTGTGGCTCAGCTGCCTTTGTCCAGCACTACAAGTCAATTTTAGTGTCTGTTTCAGTTTTCTGCAATTTCTTTTACAAACAATGTGTAAATTCCAACTAAATGTTAATGGCTTAATCAAATCAATGTAGCTTAACTAACATCAACCTGAAACTAACTGTATTTCTTACCCTTCCTCCTCTACTTAGTCATCACCCTTCGGGTTATTCTGGATACGATGAAGGGCAAGCTCGTATAGATCTAGGCACTCCACCAATATTGTTCCAAACCATTAAAATTGGATGACCTGGAAGGTAGAGGGCGTAGAGAAGGAGGGATTTTCATGGTGCTAAGCGTCCTCCCTGTTGACCAACCTTGCATCCAGGAGGTGACCTGGGGATCTACGGATGGGCTTAGTCCCATTGTGTTGAGAGCCCAACACCTTATCTTGGTTGAAGAGGAATATCAGTGTGAGGTAGTCATCTAGTTAGGCCATCAAACATTCAGGGTTAATAACTATATTTGTTCACAATTTCTGATTATTCAATGCTTGCATACACAACCACAATATGATGAATTCATAAACCATTTTGCATTAACCAAATACTAGAAAAACAAACAAACAAATACACCATACCAAGTAATTAACCCAACTCAGTTCATGATGCTGAGTGAGCCTTAAAATTTACCAATTTACACTAAGTACAAACAAATCTATGGTCTTTGAGGACATAAGTCCTTGACTGCTTCAAATATGGGAAGTACTTGGGCTCTACCCAGAAACTCATTGTGAGGAGTACCACAGGAACCCCAAAGTAGTTGGCTGCTGAGAGGAATTGCCAAGCGAAACGGGCAACGACCCGTTCTGATTGAGTAGAAACACCTATGAGGAACAAGCCAAGCGCTGTCTTCTAGCAGTCTTGGTGGCTGAGTGGCCACCTATAGCCAATAGGAAGCCACTAAAACCAGGGTCCAAATATCATTCCCATCAGTTTGATAAAATCTAACACAATTGATCCCTCACGCTCTTCCTCATGCCTAAGAGGCGAACCACTAGAATCTGGAACACTCAATCGACACCATCGAAACTGTTCTCAGTGATCTCCCACACCATCAAAAGGCCACACATCCTCTGATTCTAATTCATACCCATATCAGTCTGAACCAGACCTCCACACCGCACCATCAAGCCCCATGGCTAGTGCAAATTCGGATCCATTTTTTGGCTTAACCTTAACAAGTGGACCCATGTCCACACCACAACCTATAAGCATAGTCATGCATACTATCATTAGTCATCTACCACCACCCATAGTGACCAGCCAATCTGGCCCACTAGCAACACACGGGGGTAGTGGCCCCTCCACACACACTTCCCCTCCTGCCACACAGGGGGGCAATGGACCATCCACTTACATTGCCCCTACTATCATGCATGGGGGAAATGTCCCTTCCACCCACAATGTCCCTCCCACAACACTTGGGGGCATTGGCCCATCTGCAATGGTGCCACCACAAGTACCCCCAGCTGTGCAAATGCATTATGCACCTGCAAACCCCATCACCATTGCAGCCCCATCCCACATCAACCTAGGGTCAAATATGCCATTCATGGCTCATCTTAACTTCCCTGATTTGGCTCGATTGAAAAATGATCCCATTCACCATCAAGCGTTTTGGCCTCCAATGCCAACTAAGATGCCATCAGACATCCCCAAGTTTGAAGGAAAGGTAGGGGAATGTCCCCAAAACCACATTATGACATTCCATCTATGGTGCTCATCCAATAGCATCATAGATGATTCCATCAGGCTGAGGCTATTCCAAAGCACCCTTACAGGTGTCACAGCCAAATGGTACATTGAGCTACCGCAGCCCAAATATCTAGATTTCAACTACTTAGCTTTCATGTTCCTACAGTATTTCCAACTCCCCGTTAGATATGACGAAGGTGTGGAGATCATGCTATCCTGTCGCCAAAACACTGCAACACATATAACTGACCACATCCATGAGTGGTCGTGACGTCGTATCTTATGTAAAATCCAACTTGACAACAGGATCTTCTTGGATTGGTTCCTCAAGACCTTGCTCCTCCCCATAGCAAAGGACGTCACATCTGAACGTCCCCAATCCAAAGAGGAGGCCATACTGAAAGCCCAATAGATTGACCTTATCTATGCCCATTCTGGATATTTGTACACCGTCATTCCAAATGCCCCCCGTCCAAACACCTCCTACCAAGATGCACTAGGGGCATCCCATGTTGTAGACGGCATCATAGGCTTGGTCTCCCAACAACCACAGCATCATCTGACACCACCTGCCATTACACCACAACCAAGCAACACTGCTAGTGTTGCTTACCAAAACCAAGCTCCAGACTACGCAAGAATGATGTCCCAGTCTGGAGCAACAACTTCCTACGCACAACCTGCGCCACTGCAGCAGGCTCAGGCCATGGCTTGGCCAACAAAGTAGTATGTGGGAAAAATTCCCACATTTGTGGCACTGCCACCCCCACAAATCTACTACGCACCACCAGTACAAGCAGTTCAAGCCCCCGCCCCTGCTCCACCCACTTCGTTGGGACAAGTGTTCGCACAACAAAACCGTCTCAACTAGCATGCCCCCAACAATCAACAAGGGAAAGATAGAAATAATCAACCTCGGAACCAAGCCAATAACCAACTACAGGGAGGCAGTCAACAACCAAACCCTGCCAACAATGACGCAACAAACCGACCCGTCCAAACCTCCCATGACAGAATGCACCAAGACACAACGCCCCGTTGCACACAAACCAACCGTGCACACTCTATGATGTTTATGGGCACTAGACATTTGATTGTCCCCTCATGGGTTGCACTAAGCAGGCCATTCAGAATGAAGTTCAACAAGTCGCCAATGCTGCAAATCAAGCCCAACCAAACCCAGCACCATAAGGACCTCCTCCTATGGTGCTTCAAAACCCACTACCAGTCCAAGGATTGGTGGCAACTGCTCCCCATCCCCAGTCCAATCCCAACGCTCTGAGGGCACCTCCCATGACAGAAACAAGTGTTCACCACCTACTAGCCATGATGACTGAAGAGGTCAACTTACAAACTAGATGGAATTAGTACGGTACCACCACCGAACCTGCTAACACATTAACAACATCTACGTCCAAGTCAGTCAATGCACCTCTTCAATTACCCCTTCCCCTCGCCCTCCCATATGCCGAGTGGCCAACAATGCCATAGCTAGAGCTATTTTCAGCTATAGCATTGTGGATGATTTGTCCCAAACACCAACGGCCATGTCCGCTCTGGAGGTACTCAAAACGTGCCCAATGCAGCGGAAAGTGTTACTAGCCGCCCTTGGGGCTGTAGACCCCTTCGACTCCAAGTTGATCATGTTCGACATGGAGAATGGAGAACCATGCATGCCATCAACCATCACCTTCCAAATCCTGGTATCTATCTGGAACTTGGTTGTGCACTGGTGCATAGTAGATGAGGGGGCATCTACATGCGTTATGTCTACCCTGGTTTGGCAGAAACTTGGATCCCCAATTCTGTAACCATCCTCCACAACTCTACAAGATTATGATGGCCATCCCACTAAATCCCAAGGAATCCTCCCCCATGTCCCCATCACATTAACTGGGAAGACAGTGCTGATCAACATAGAGGTCATCAATGCTCAACTGGACTATAACCTTCTCCCCGGGAGAAGTTATATGTATGCCATGAGAGCGATCGCATCAACTATCTTCCATCTCATGATGTTCCCTCACGAAGGGAATATTGTGACGGTTAATCAACTCACTTATCATGATCCGCAAGGGTTAACGACACCTACCAACGTTATCCCTACCATCACCACTATTGAGCCATAAGGGGCGACCACACACACTAATGTCGTCCCTACAACCAACACTATGGTTGAAAACACACTAGCCTCCCCATTGTTGAATGTGGGCCTTGGTTTTTTTACTAATACCTCCATGACACCTCCTTTCCCATTAGTGTCACCATCACTGACACAAAATGAGACTGCAAACTTGTGCATGGTCTCATCCAGCACTGCTGCACCCAAAAAACAACCGCAGCCACAGGCGCAACCACAACCACAACATCGTCTGCATCCGCAACATCACCCGCAGCAATAGCATTATGTGTAGCCGCAACCACAACCGTATGCCCACATGCAACCAGCAGGGAGTTACCTAGACTCATCTCCAGTCCATACAATTCCATTCCTCTTTCCCCCACCTGGTGTCATGAGCAAGCCGGTCATGGCCACCTTAAGCCTACCCAACTTTACATTGGGAATTTTTGTATGGTATCTTGATCCACCAGCTCAACCAGTAATGCCCCAGATTTTTTTAACCCTGGTGCAACCCATCGCGGTTGAGTCTCACCCTCCACCCAGTCCGCAAAATCCAACCACTACACCTGCACCTGCACCGCCCCACCTGAAAAGGGCCAGGGGAAAGAATGCCAAAGCCACTGCAGAACCGCGACAAGTCCTGCCTTGCACCGTCTGCAAGCAACAAGGCCATCCAACTCAAAGCTGCCCTGAAATCCCAATGATCTGTACGCATTTAGATGCCATGGATACAAATGAAAACATCCCCGTGGTTGAACTCCCAACCGCACCAATAGTCAGGAACAAGGCACTGAGAACAAACCATGCTTGTACCCTTTGTGGTTTGTATGTACATTATTCTCACCATTGCCAAGACCTACCCAAATTTTGAATGGCTATAGCTAGCCTCCATCAACATTCCCTTGAGTCTAAAATCACCTTGATCGAAGAAGTGCACCCCCCACCACCTTCTTTAGACACCATGTCCATCTACATGATGTCCAATTCAACTGATCCACTTATCTCCACCATCATTGATGGTCCATCAAACCTATCTCTTCCATTGTTTCCCTAGCCACAGCCGCAACCTCAGTCACAACCTCAACCTCAGTTACCAGGGAAATAGTGGGGTTCATTCCCACTCAACACGATCCTTTTCCTTATTCTTTTCCTTTTCCTTTTCCTACCATCTGGGATCGTGAGTAAGTCTGCCTTGGCAACCCTCAATCTACAAGATTTCAGACTGGGATATCCTATGTGGTACCTTGAACCACCTACCCTACCTTTGAGGCCCCAAGATGTGTTGACTCATGTCTAGCCAATTGAGATGGTGTTACACCTACCTCCAGGTCCATCAAAGACTCCTCATGTATCCATGCATGCCCCTCTTCCTCCAAAAGAGACTGGGGGAAAGGCCTCAAAAACCACAACCAATACCATTTACATGATCTCTAGCACCATTTTCCCTTCTGTTTTGTCGGCTGTGGAAGATCCACCTAATCTATCCCAGCACCACTTACACGATGACGGAGATATATCCAAGACTGCCTTCGGTTTTACCCCATTCCCTTAAAACCATAGTGTGGAATTGGTTCTTCCCATAAAATACTAGATTTCATCATCCTGCCTTGCCAATGACCTTCGTCTTGGCAAAAGGGGGCATACCTCTTCGTTGACTCAGACGGTTGACTCTTGAAGAAGCCATGCAATGGACTCTACCTCAAGAGAGTCTATGCCTAATATAACCACTATGAGTCCCTTATAGCGTAGTTTTTTCCCATTCTTGTTTTTCAAACATTTTTTAGCACAATCCAGGGGAAGCACCATTAGCTGCTAATCCAAAGTCACCCAGAGCCTGTTTGAAACACCTCTCACACCTATGGGCCCAAAACTCTATCTCTTTATGAGACCATCGTCTCATGTTTAATAAATTAATTTTAGGACAATTTCCCACAAGTCACATCGATTTACAAGCCATGACATGATGATGCAAGTGTCTACGGACCTGTACTTGTATCACACGTCTCGACCGCTACTCATGTGAGTGTTCGGGCCACCGCCCGTTAAGGAATGTAATTTTTCTTTTTCTTTTGTATTTTTAACACAGTTGTCTTTTCTATTCACTGCACCTTGCGCGAACCTCTGGACCACTGTCCACAAAATGATTTCTTTTTCTTACTTGTATTTGGCATATAAGTTCCCCCGGACTTGCACTCACATTGCATGTAGTCAACTCCATTCACCACAACACACACACACGCTCTCCTGACCTCTATCTGAGATCCACCTCGGTTTGCATGCCTTCAGCGGCATTGACTCGCGAGCCTCTACCGCGACCTGTCCCATGCATGTATTGGTATGTTTGAGAGCCTTTTGCTTCATCCATACTACATGGATGACCTTTTGGACGTCTGTCCACTGCCCCGACAGGGAGCAACGCCTGTCTCACCGCAATCGGTTGACCACACTAGAATTTTGTTTAAGCTCTTTTCTGACTCCTTAAAACAATGAAAAGATAGCCGAGCGCAGTTGCTTCCGTTCCTGCTCGTTAAAGTATAAGAAAGGGCATCTACATTGTTTTGTTTACCTCCTTTTGCGAGCCATTTATACTATTAAATGAAAAGGACCTCCTTGCCACACTCAATCCAAGACCATTCCCCTCTGCATACTTTTATTCTTTCTCGGTCAGAGGGGCCACACCTTACGAAAAAGCTAACTATCGGTTGTTGTTAATCTCTTTTCCAGCCGTCTCATCAAGAAAATATTGCCGAGCAAACTTGGTTTCATTCATGCTCATAAAAGTATCTAAACGACCGTCCAGTTAGTATAGGTTTAACCTTTTCTGGCCTGATTGGACTACCAAAGGTAAAGAAGTCTCTCATCCCCTACAAGATGGGAGAGCTCTCCTATGTATACTTTTATCCTTTTTCGGGCACAGGAGACTACCAATGAAAAAGATCCCCCACTAGAGTCTTCTTCGTGCTTTCAGACTCTATAAAAGTGAAAGCACCAACTAGCATTTACTTTCTCGAGGTCGCCAAAAATCCATGAGATCGTAACATAACAATGTTCCTAAACACTACCCCACAGCAAACAGTTTGGCAGTATTCCCACATTGGGTCACCTTTGTTCAGAGTACTCTACAATGTGTCTTCCTTGGATCCCATCAATATCAAAAGTGTCCACCTCCTCCAAGTCTTTCCCATCTGCAGTGACATCCTCAGTATTACAGCTATGATCCCATTCCCATGAGTCAGTTTCATTTACTGCTTGGTCTGCCCTACCATCATACTCTGAACAAAGGAAGTTTGAGTCTACCACACTCCCCCTACCCCTGTTCAATTCTTCCCCTTCCCCCCCCTCCCCATTCAGTGAGTTAGTCCATAGATTGCTTCACACCTTTTGGTTATCTCCCTCGCGCTCCTGGTCAAGGAAACATCATTGCCTTGACTAGGGGCAGGTCTTCCTTTGTCGACGACAACACACATATTCCAGAGGATAGACCCAGAGGTCCCTGTATCCTAGTTTCATTAACATCATTGATGAGTTCCTTGGACCACTTGAGAGGAGTCCTTAGTGCCTCTTGGGATAGTTGTTTCTCACGTGATCGACTCCAACTACATCATCGCACCATTGAGATTCATACAGGGTTTGGTCTGCACAGTACTCGGTCAAAGACCCTGGATGTCACCTGACTCTAGCACATTGATGAGTCTGCTTAAGGGTCCTAAACAGGTCATGTCCCTTGTGATTTCCAGGTTGCGTTGGAGACAGTGTTCAGAATCCCCAGCAGTGCTTCGATGTACCTTTATGATTGATGTAGCATACTTGTACCACAGAGACTCTGACTCTCAATCAATGAGTCCATACAGCTATGTACCATCCCAGATCCAACAAATCGTCATTCATGAAGATATAGCATTCCATGAGAATGCCATGGGTTCAATGTACTAGATCAGTATTGTATTCAGCCTCACATGGAGGAAACCATTATTGTAACATCATTTATATATGATTGGCTCTTGTATTTTAGAGCAAGGCATAGATCAAATGATTCTTTTGACATTGTCATAATCATGGGGATGCCCACCTCATCTATATACATGTCACACATTTATTGTATCTCACCCATTGATGGGAACCATATTAATACAAAAACCAAAAGCCACCATGCCCCATCCTCGGAAGCACCACCTCTACGCAGCAAATCCTATGATGTTCATCGGCCATACATTGAGCTCCTACCCTCACACATTAGGGCACAATATATTAACCCAAAAATGTCCCATTCAGCTCTCCATGGCCTACACCACTGAAGGACACCATCTCACAACCCTCCATTAGACCCCCACACCCTCAAAATAGATAAAGGATGAAGAAAAGGGCTTAAAAACCCCAAAAAAGGAGCCCAAATTACTCTCCTAGGAGCTAAAGCCCCCAAAAAGGGGCTAAAAACCTAAAAGGAGATAAATTTAGGGCGGAAGGGGCTAAAAGCCCAAAAAAGGGGCTAAATCCCTAACCAAGGGCTTAAAACTGTAAAACCCCAAAGAAAAGCTATAAGAGGAGGGTGGGGGGTCACTCTCAAAAGACTTCTCCCTTGCATATTGTTATGCTGCACGTGGATGCCTTGAGACACTTTGTCTCTCAAGCCACCCACACTCCCTCTCCTCCATCTCCATTGAGCCATTTCTCCCCCATCCAAGAGAGGTGCTTCCACAAGCTAGGGCATGGTGGCCCATTTCCACCCAAAGAGAAGGTATAACTTGTCTTTCTTGCATTTTCTTTTTAGTTTTCTTTGCTTTCTAACCCATGTTTTCATTTGCAGGTTTATGTTTAGCATTGTTTTGTAGGTATTTCGGTTTTCTGTAGTTTAGTCATTGTTTGCAAGTCTTTGGAAGAGGAACCCTAACCTTTGTTTATAGAGGGGTTCATCATTGTTTCTCTTCCATCTTTGCTTCGCTTTGTTTTCTCCATTTTCTTCTTTCTATTCTTAGTTTAGCTTCTATCCATTTACATTCTGTTTTTATTTTCAGCATTTACCACTAGCAGGAACCTACCCTTCTGTCCTATAGACAGAAGGGAGCCATTCCTGCCCCTGTAACAAGGAGAAATCCCTTCTACAAGGTGATGCTCGATTGAATCAGCAATCATCCTCTTGGCCTTTAACAAGTTCGTCTTGTGTAAGGCTTTAGCCTCATCTCCCTCTGGAACTCGAACCTCTGAACTTATGTAGGTGTCCAATTCATTTCCTTTAAGGACCAGTGAAATCCTATACTTCCATGCTCGGAAGTTTTCAGCTTCACCAAGCTTGTCATCAAGCTGGTGTGATAGGTCATTTTGAAATTAGAACCTTAAATGTAAATAGAAAAAGATTAGATCTTACAGATTTGAGGTGTCTGTCCTGGTTCCGGATATCGTTGATCTAGGGTTTGTCAGAGAAACCATAATTTTCAAAACTTGGAATATTTCTAATCTTATTGGATAGAAATATGTGCCTCCTGAATGGGAGCTGAGCAGCATACTCATTTTCCCAAAACTGTGATCAGAACTGCAAAATATATGATGCCCTAGTTTTCTTCAATTTCTCTTGCAGAATTTCCTGATATTGTTTCTGCAATATATATGAATGTACTACTCCTCTATTTCTGAAACTTCTCACTGAGCTATCCTCGTTTGTCTTCTTTCCAACACCATAGGTTTGAGCAGAATTGGTTTTACCAATTGGGACTTATGAGAGTTTTCCCAAGGTGACTTATTTCAATACTTTTCAGCATAGAGAACTTGTACAGACTTCCATGTGTTAGTGTTTCACCTTCGAGGTCTAAAATTTTTACCACATAAATTAAATTATGTTCCATATCTGGAGCATCTTTTGAAATTTTATTTGGACCTTCGTAGCCTGAGATATAGCAATTCTTTCTAGGTGTCCTGTTTAGGGATGAATCCTAGGAGAGGTTGGAACCCTGATTTAGAGGAATCATATCTCCCATAATATAGTGAATATGAGGCTGAAAATTTTACATAGTGTTATCACTCCAGGAAACTCCTCCAGGTTGTAGCTCGAGGATGCCTGGTAACTTAAAAAAAAAAATTGGTTTTCTGATATGGATCAAGCCAGATAACCTATATAACCTATCACTCTCAAGACATGCATGAAGCTCACTCAATTACAAGGATTTTAGTTACAACTTGTTTAGTAGTTTGGAAAAAAGGTGCAGGGATGGAGAACTCACCAGGCTAGCAGACTTACACACATAACACATGCATATAAATGGCTAAACCCTACTCGGGATGGTATTTATAAATAAAATATCACTAAATAACCAATAGGATGATGGCTATCATCTTTTTAATAAATCTAACAATGACCTAAATGCACATTTAGGCAATAAACACAGTAAAGAAAGAGATGGCTGAACAAATCACAACAAAAGAGCTTATATCAAGAATAAACTAGATGAGACGCTTGATAATAGAACAAGATTCTAAATCCCCATAGTCAAACCTTTATTAATAATTTAATCATGGGCTTTATATCGTTCTACAAATATCACAGATCCTGAAAATCCGATCTGTTTACACAAAAGCATTTGAAAGTAATAGTTTTTCCAGATTAGGGCTTCAAACTATTGCTAACTATTTGTTTATCTACTGTGAATATCTAGTTCAGTGAGTGGTCTTTTAATGACTAAAGTGGTCGCTGATCATTCACACTATTGGTTCACTATGAAATTGTCGCCAACAACCAGTGTATCGGTATTTAACTGAAGTGCCTAGTCTTGTTCAATTTGCCCGAAATTTTTTACTTTGCTTCCATAGTCACCAATCTGAGGCATTTTCTTTTAGCTCATTGGCACTCCAAGTCTCAACGCTACCGCTGTTTCTGCGCTCCAAATCTCAATGTCTAATCCGCTGGATTTTCCTCTACCTTGTCGTCACAGTTGCTGATCGAAAGCTTTGTCTTCTGTTCCATCGACGCCCCAAGTCTAAATGTTTCCGCAGTCTCGGTGCTCCAAGTCCCTAGCGTCGCAACTGTTTCCTCATCCACGCTTTCCCTTACTATCTTGTCGGCGATTGGAGGCTGAAATGAACAAATTTTATCGCTATCGGAAGTCTTTTTACAATGGAAACAGAGCTTTAGTTATCTGTGCTGCCGACACTGCGGAGGAGTTTAGCCTTAAATTTGTCGATCTGTATTCCTTAGCTCTCCTGATTGCCGATGATTTCCCATTGTCGCGCTATCGGAATGATTTTCTGTTGATTGATCAGAAGCCGTAGTATATATATCTTCCATTGTTTCATCTCCTTAGTGGGTTAAGTCACCGACGGTTTATGTTTTCAAACTCCGACACGTAGTCTTTAGTTTCTTCGATCGACGATGATTTTCTGTTATGGCGGAAGCCGTAGTTAGTTTGTTTCCCGCCATTGCGGCTCCTTAGGGAACTAGCTCGCCGATAGTTAGTCCTTGTAAGTTCTGATGCCGATGAGTCTGTATTGTTTCGAACTCGCAATAAGTCTTTCTTCCACAGTTGTGGCTCTTTAGTGGACTAACTCACCGGCAGTTAGTGTTTTCAAGTTCTGACGCCGAAGTTTTCTTCTACTCGCGGAACCCGTAGTCTATAAGTCTTCCACCATTTCGGCTCTTTAGTGGACTAACTCACTGATACCTTTGTGTTTTCAAGTTCCGAACTAATTTCATCACTATTGGAAGTTGGTGGAAGTTTGAATCAGATCTTTCAATCACTATATTCTCTGTAGTTGCGGCACTTTTTGCCACTATCTTCTTCGATCACTGTTTAAGAATGTTTCGATGGCAGTGAAAAGTTTAGCAATACGCCTGACTGCTGAAGGGGTCTTCCACCTTTTATTTATCTTCTGTCTTTCGGTGGCTAATGAGATATTTTGATCCTCATCCAAACCACCGAAGCTACAACTTTGCGAAATTCACATCCAAATCAAAAACAAAGGCTTTCAAACTGTCGGTGATCTTCATATCCTTCATTGCATGATTTCATTTCTTCATACTATCAAAAATAAATTTATTTTATTTTGGGAGATAACACACAGGGTACATAAGAAATTTATCTTTGGCCTATAAAATTTTTGATTCCTGATCCTTCTCCAATCTCGATATATAGCGAATGTACCAAAACTACTAGTTTTAGTATTTTAGGGTTTTTGGGTCTGGGGTCAAATTAGGGTTTGACTTTACCGAAGTTTTACCTAGCCAAAAATTTTGATTTTGGTCTCTAAATTTCTATTTTGAGGAGTAGAACAATACTATGCTAGGATCAGTCAAAAATTTCTCTTCTCTGAAAATCCCTAATTTCCCACAGCAATGACAGGTAAAAACTGAAAATGCCTAGAGTCAAATTCTGCTTCGATAGAAATATGTGCCCTTCAATGGAGAGTTGTCCTAGCCACATTTTGCTGATGATCTGTGGAGAGAGACCCAAAAAGTAAGAATCCCTAGCTTCTGCAACTACACAGTGTCTTCTTCTTGGGTTAGCTCTGATACCATGTTATAATTTTATCATTTAACCAATATGATCTAAGATCTTATCTCAGAGAATAACATGCACAACAATAATCACAAGAGAAAAGAGACACAAATAATTTTCCTCGAGGAAACCATAAAGGTGAAAACCCCGCAACTTCCTCAGAGATAGAATGAGCACCAATGGAAAAAGTAAAACCCAAAAACATAAAGATGATCTCTGATAGCTGATCTCTCTCTCACTTATGCGAGCTCTGCTTCTCTCACTCATGTGCTACAGTTGAGTGAGTGTGTCTCTCAAATAGAGAGGCTCACTCTCTATTTATACTAGTTTTCGACTTGACAATAAATTACCAGGGCCGACTTCTCTAGGAGAGTCTAATAACCCTAGTACCCTGAAACTGTGGGGACTATTGCCCTGAATTACAACAGAGGGTTAACCTCAACTCAATTTTGGGGACTATTGCCCCGACTTACAACGAAGGTTTAACCTCAATTACTTTACATCACTTTATTATATTAATGACTCTCCCGATCAGAACATCGGGGTACAATGAAATACAATATAAGATATACAAGTGAAAACATTCTGAATTTACAAATAAATCAACATATAGTTGGTCAACCCATAACATGTGTGCCCTCATTTAATTCCTTGGAGTGCTACATCCTCGATTTGGGTGATCTGGGTTTGACTAGGGGGCGCTTATGTGTATTTTTGTCCATTTTGGCTCTCCTAGGAGCATTTATTGTTGCCTAGAGCCTCCCACACAATTCTTCTTTCTCACCCATGCATACCTTGAGTTACACAATAGGATTTGAACCCGAAATCCGATGACAGAATCCGACGATATCCGATGTATCGTACGGATGTGTCGGACAATAATGATGAAAAGTACTGAGCCTTTTACATTATTTTAGCGCTGTCAAATTTCCAACACTAGGGCGTAGGATTTTTGACACTAGGGATATTCCTACACTAGGGTTATTCTGACACTAGGGCGTAGGATTTCCGACACTTGGGCATAGGATATCCTACACTCGGGCGTAGGATTTTCGACACTAGGGCATAGGATTTATGACACTATGGCTATTCCGACACTAGGGCTATGTTGTCGGATTTTCGACACTAGGGAAAAATAATAATAATAATAATAAAACCACAACCATCCAGACACAATATTTCTTCGCAAAACCAAGAACCCAATCAATAATTTCATGGTGGAGTCGACACAATATACCTCCACATCCGGAGGTCACGTAGAGGAGGTTTTCTTGAGGTCACGCAGAGAAGGCTTGCCAGAGGTCATGCAGAGGAGGTCGCTGAAGATGCTGCTAGAGGTCAAGTGAGTTTATGCAAAGGAGCAAGAATAGCCCCATATTTATTGACAAAATAGTGTTTCTCATCTGTTTTTCCCTTTAGTAGTTCTACATAGAAATGGCATTCGTCCCCGATTTTTGCTTAGGAATCTCTAATTCGCCCCCTAATTTCCATGAAATTTGGGGAAAATGTGGCCTTCTCCCCTCAATTTCCATGAGATTTATGTATGCTAAGGCATTCACCCTCAATTTCCATGAGATTGACGCATAAACTGTCATGCGTCCCCGATTTCGACAATATTTATGCACTATGGCATCTGTCACGAACGACTTATTATTTCAACATAAGCACCGACGATTTTGATGTTTGCATATACTTAAAGGCTGAGACTCGAGGTTCAATATTAGGGAATTTACACACTGGATCAGCATTGGAATTTTCTCCCTATCTCAGCTCTCCCTAGAGACAACGCCTGTAGTGGGTACACCATACAGAGGTATGTTATTTTATTTCTCATTTGAAAACATTTTATTCACCCAAACTGTAAGAGGGTTTATGTTCGTTTCTCTTTGAGCAAGTTTTACAGTTTTCAGAAGGAAAAAAATTTCTTCGATAGTGTTGTGTGCAAGTATAATGGAATATCATACTCCTCCTCATCCTTCTCCTCTAGCTCAAATAATTTTGAAATAAATTCTTTTTTGTCTTATTGTCTACAGGTTTCCATAAGGAGCATCCAGAGCTAGATCAAATAGCGTGGACATCATACAAATCCTTGGAAACAATAAGAAAATGGGTATTTCTATTTTCTACATTTTACTTTCTCTTGCATGTAAATTATAAGAGAAATTCCCCTTCCCCCAAAAATTGCATTGTTGTGAATTAACCACAAATGGAAAAATGCACCATGATATTAAAGGATCAACAAAACAAATTCTAGTGTTTAGAGTGCATGAACTTGTAAACATATTCATGGAGAGAGGCTCGTGGTCTCTTGTAGTTTCATGGTAACCAATTTCAGAGAATGATCAAGGAGGCCTTGGAGGTGATTGGTATATATTAGGCCTATTTCCACTTTTGTACTCTCCTCATAATGAGATAGCTGAAACTATCCATCATGCATTAGAATTTTAAGCAGAAATAGTTGTAATGCTGGTTAGAGAAGATTAACTTACCATTGCCAAGGAGATAGGAATGTGCCCTAGACACATGTACCCTTCCACTACATTGTTTGAGAGTCACAACCATGAAAGTGGTATGCGAGACATGGTGGATTCGGAGTTGATAGATCATGCCAATGGATTTGTTGGCATGTTTGTAGAGGACAAATATGTATTCATACGACATGCTTAAAAGATGAAGCATATAGGGATTTATCCTTTGTTGGCGAGGGAGATTTATAATCTGCCTAAGGAACTTGTAGTGGAAATAAGGATTTTCCTTGATAACAATTCATGGCAATGGCTTCTCGCCAATACCAAGCCAATGCTTAATCAAGAAAAACAACAGTAGTTCTACACTCAAAATTTCAAGATTTGTTATAATCATTGAGACACAATAGCCATGAGACATTATAACCCATGTCAAAATGAAAAAAAAACCTTGAACTCTGACCCTATTGATGGCTCTCATGTTGGATTTTCTCAACGGCTGTGGTGGCTTGAAATAACCCGGGGGATGTCTTCTTGAGAGGTTGTGGTACCTAATTTTATGAAATGTATTTGAAGATATGGCACAAACACTCTGAAAGCAAATTCCATTGAAAATTATTTAGTGATTATTTTCCTTCAATCTAGTTAAGTGCACCTTTGTAACCTTTTTGTTATATTTCTTTCATTGATGACTCTAATAATGTTGGTCATTTAATAGTTCAACCCTGTAAGAGATGAGATGAGTCACAAGACATGTTAATTAAGAATCCCTTGATCTTGACATAGTCAAATGGATCTGGCATGTTCATGATAGACATAATCTCTTTCGCCTTATATTTCATCTAAGAATCAAGTTCAAGATATGAAGTAGCAAGTTGTAGTACAAAAGTTGTCTAGTTGAGTACAAGATGTCAATTTCTATAACAAATGGTCTTACATTAAATTTGTAATTAATTTCATGATTGAATTGAAATTAAATCTGTACTTTATTAGTATCTTCAAATGACCAAAAGAAGTTGATGGGACTAAAATACAAATGAACATGTAAGGTACAACCAATCAGGGAGTTATCATTGTTTCAGTCAAGAGAAATATATTTGAGCTGCATATATTTATAAAATAATAAAATAAAAGAGCAAGGAATAGAGAGGTCAGCTAAAATAATATTAGTATAGCGTAAGAAATAGAAAAGGATTTCTACTTTTGACATGCTCTTTCTAAAGCCCAGAAATGCACACTTAACTCTAGGTCAAATATAGATGCTCCAATTTGCAGCAGTGAACTGTGGTCAATTTGGATGCTCTAAATCTCCTGTTATCTCATCCGAATTTATGAATTCAGCCTTATCTCTATTCATGTTGGCATCATTGGCTTGTAAAGAGACATTCTAAGACAAATTCAGAGCTAACTGAGGCCGATTTATGACTGGGTTTGAGGAGTGTTTATGGATGTATTTGACTGATCCTTTAGTAGAATTTGACTATGCATAAGGGTTGATTGTTCAATAGTGTGTTGACTGAATAGGACTGACCCCAAAGTGCAGATTTGTCAAAGTTTGTAAAGCAGATTGATTATGTGTCTTAGATTGACTTTTGAACATATGTTAATTAAGTTTATGAGCTGAGATTGAGTTGGTTTGAGTAACTCTACAGAGCAAATTTGATTGAGCATCTATGAGCAGAAGTTGACTAATATTATAGCATATTGTTAAGGCTTTTGTTGATTATTTTCTCTAATTCATAATTTGATATATTTCTGGCTGGTGTAAAATTGCCACATGCATGATCTTTGAGAGTAATTGCTGGGCTGGTGATGGGCCACCAGTTAATGCAAGGATACTGAGGAGGAAACAATTTAGATCCTAGTTGAAATTCTAAAGTTGATGCAAAAATGGTTCATGGTCAAGGAAGAATGGCCAGAAAAGACAAAAATAGGAGTAATGGTGGTGGAGTGAAGAAATATTACCTTTTCTCTCCAAAATGATTTCTTGAACTAATTGGATTGGCTTATTGAAGAGACCCCATCCGCTAACCAATGAATGAAATATTTAATATCAATTTTAAACTTGTGTTTGGATATGGATTAGAAATTTAGAATAGGTAACATTATGGACAATGATAGAAATTCATTATTTGGTGTAATGCCAGCTGTGTTTTGAGGCTCCTATTCTTCTATTGACAATATTTTGTAGATGTTGATCTTATGGATGTAGTTGTGACCAGTTTTTTTATCTTGATGGCACTTGCATTATTTACGATTAATGATATTGATTACAATGTAACAACCTCTGAGTGAAACATGCTTCATGTATTATTTTGATGAAATATTTTGAAAATGAAGAAGCCAGCCAATCAAGTGAATGTTTTTTACTGAGTCTTCTTTGTGGAGATCCTAAGGGGTTAGCTCAAATGGTTATGGCCAATGTAGCTAAGATTTTAACTATTTCCATGCTAGTGGGTGCTTGGTTTGAATTCAGTTATGTTACTTGAATTTCTCTACCAATATAGGCTTACTAGGGATGCCATCCACAATTGTGAGGAAGCATCCCTTGTGTTTCCCCATAATATTTTGTTTGGAAAAAAAAAATTTCCTTGTGGAGGATGAGGTGTCATTTTTTAATTTGAACAAACATGATTAATAAAGGAAAGGAATTTCATCATCAACTAGATTAATCAACAATTCTTTAATGGCATTTTAATTTCCAGCATAGGGTCCTCTTTAGATTTTTTAATGGCAGTTACAAATTTAGTCTATGCTTTTGAAGTGGACCTAGAAGGATCTAGGTTTTCCTACAGGCTTTTTTTTAACATGGTAAGTTTGTTGTTGTGTATACAAAAATTGAGGGGTACATTCCAACATTCTAGATTCTTAGCTGGAGGGGCTACATCTACAACTGGAAAACTCACTGTACATAATGGAGTTCTCAAGGTAATCTATCAGACTTTGAAGAGATTTAATATTCTTTGAAAATATAAATATCAGGATTTTGTTCAGTATATTGGTAGAACATTTTCAACTATTTATTCATTTATCTTTTTTGATACACTTAGTGGAGGAATATCTATAAATGATTATCCATCTGTATAGATATTCTGAGGGGATTTTAGTAGCACAAAAACTAGATCAAGTTCCTATCAATTTGAACTAACAGTTCAAGCAGATCTCGCCACACCTAGATTTTATTTTCCATATCAAGTTCCTATCAATTTAAACAGACACTTCAATGATTCAAGCAGATCTTGGCAAACATAGATTTTATACATGATGACATTCCTTTTGGAATCTTAGCATGAAAGTAGTCACAGACTACATCCAGGAATCGAGAAACAACTCCACAAGAACTGGTCTCACAAGAAATGACAAGTTATTTTTGAAATCATTCTTAGTCCATCTCAGGTGCATTTTGCATCTTTTCCATGCCTTCATATGGTTTGGAGAACAAATGAACCTTTATCTTTTATTAGTGCTTAAGTTGTCAAAACTCAAAGCCCAAGAAGCCTTAGTCTCTTCCATGTCACCTAGCCATGTGGATCTCCTTCAAAGATATCGATTCTAACCAAGATATCTCATTCTCTTAAATGGCTCTAATGATCCCTTTGGCACATGGTGTTTCTCAAATTCTAATGTCTATAATCACCACGTCTCCCAATTGTTTAGAGGTGTAATAGGTGCTTGATTTTATTGGATGAAATTATTTTTTCCTACTACACTGGAATACAAGAAGTTTGAAATAAATTACTTAAATTTGTCATAGGCATTACTTGTATTGCAAATTGCATAATCATGTGCATCACACATCACTTTTTCCTGGTTAAAATTTTTTACTTCACATTTAACTTCCAACAATGCATTTTCTTTTTCCAGTAACTCTTGGTACAATGATTCTATCATTTGATATTTCTTATCATGAAGATTTGGGAGATTATTTACCCATTTGTCCACTTATTCCAACTTTTCTGTTAGTTCACTAATGCGTTTTCTAGTGCAATCAACAATTTCTTTAAAAAAATTGCCCCCTATTGAATTGTCTAGTTTATGTAGCTTGTCAATTACATGAAAAGAATCTTCAAGATCTTGCTGAAGAAGTTCAATTTCATGGTAAGCATTTTGTAGTCGTTTTCCTCCTTTAACCANGAATCTTCAAGATCTTGCTGAAGAAGTTCAATTTCATGGTAAGCATTTTGTAGTCGTTTTCCTCCTTTACCCATTTAGAAGTGCCAATTGAATCATGCTTTCTTGTCAATAATAAACACAACAAAAGGGTGTCGGGTATAACCGATCATGCACCCATCTTCCACAACAATGATGGGGGCGTTGGGTACCACTCAGCTTGCACCCCAAAGATTACAATCGATTTTCCTTCAAGCAGGAACAGGGTTCTTCCTTTAAATGAGTACAATTTTGAAATCCCCACTAGATATTTTGTGTGATTACAACTTCTTTCAAAAATGCAATATTTCTCAATAATGGGCAATAAAATAAACTTTGAATCTCTTTAGAATTGTGTTCAAACCTTTATGGTTCTTTTCTTTTCCCCTTTATGTTATTAGATAAAAATTTTAACATGTATCACATGCGCTTGTGAAGACATCATGAGTAGAATCACAGTAGTGGTTTCCAGCTAGATAAAAATCCTTTGAATTTGTTGGTGACACTGAAGTTTTTCCTTGTCTGTAATGACTCCATCATTCCT